>JZKD02S0127894.1:0-11541 GCA_000966675.3 Picea glauca
AGACATGCATAAAACATGTGTCTATTATATATTCAAAATATTGGAAAGTCTCAGGTACGAGCAGTAAAAGCATTTATTGGGAGTATCTTTGCATTTATTTCATAATAGATGGAAATATTTCGGAAATATTGTCATATATACGAAATGATTTTTTGAAACGTTTATTATTATGAAGTTGAACTCGTCTCTGATACAGATACCCGGGATAACACAGAGTTTTTCTCTTCTTCTGAGCTGCTCCGACATTAACAGTCTGGTTCACTTCGAAATCTTGCTGCTGAACTATGGCGCCCAAAAAGCCCTCGAAGAAAACTGAAGAACTACTAGAAAATGACACCATTTCAGATACCACGGCAGCTGGAGTAGTTCACAATATCAAATCGTGGGATGCAATCGCAAAGAAAATGGAAGAAGAGCTTTCATTCTCAGATGACGATGAGGAAAACCATCTCCAAGATATCGCCAGCACAGGTCTTCATAAAGTTGTTGCGCGCCCAAGATTGTTTTCATATACAGACATGGTTATTTGGGCACTGGACAAAGTAGACGTTCCGACAAGAAGCATACTGNACTACCAGAAAATGACACCATTTCAGATACCACGACAGCTGGAGTAGTTCACAATATCAAATCGTGGGATGCAATCGCAAAGAAAATGGAAGATGAGCTTTCATTCTCGGATGACTATGAGGAAAACCATCTCCGAGATATCGCCAGCACAGGTCTTCATAAAGTTGCTCCGTGCCCAAGATTGTTTTCGTATACAGACATGGTTATTTGGGCATTGGACAAAGTAGACGTTCCGACAAGAAGCATACTGAACAAGCAAGGCAAGGTCATCGGTTTGTTCAGGCCCGAACATATACAAGTAATGTATAAATTATCACCCATACATAAGCATACTTTAAATTCTGAGTTTTTAGCCGCATTTCAACAAAAAGAATGCGTTGAAGGAGAGCATACATACTCAGACATGATAAGAGAATGGGTCAGAGATAAAAACAATTTTAGGGCCAATGCACAGGGGATATATGCCACTGCTTCATTAAATGATTACATGAGGTATTTAGCAATGATGTTGTGCAGACTATATGGGAAAAGGGACTCAAACCACTTTAATGCARAATGGACACCTCTCCTAGAAGAGGTTTCAGAAGGAAGAAGTTTCAACTGGCATAAAATATTGTCAGATAATATTACCTCTAAGATAACAAAGTATCAAACAGCTAGATCAAAAGGAAAAACAGTTGCCTTTTACATGTCAGCCTACATAATAGATGCTATCTGTTTCAAGACTCCGTTCCCTTTGATGAATTGGAGTTGGGATCCTTCCTGTGCAGAGCCTGTGCATAAATATCATTATGCTCTGTGGGAGGACAATGTCAAAGATCACTTTTATGAGATATGTCACTATGTTATAATCCCTCTACATAAAATATTCTTTGGATGTGAACCTCCTCGGATTTCACATACCGTGATGGAAAATATTAAGACAGTAGCTGATTTGTTTATTGAGGAACATTTCTCGTACCTTAGGGTTTTTGGATGTGCTATCCCACCACATGCACTCCCAAAAATACTTCCAGACAGATTAATTTGCAGAGAGATAGCCTATCAGCTATTAAAGGGTGACATTGGAATCGAATTGAAAGCTCAACAGAAGAAGTCATGGCTTCATTTTCCTGTTTATATAGGAAGATTTACCTTATTGAACTTTGCTCATTCAAAAGTAGAAGCAGAGTCATTGGGTGAAATAAAATTAGTAGATATAGAACACATGAAGCATGATCCTTATCAAATCGTAAGTAAACATGTTGCACACTGTGGATTGAAAACATATGAACATGAAGACTCTTTTTATGATGATATGTTTATGAACGTTAAATCATATGAGGAAGTCCAAAGCAGAGTGCAAACCTTGTCACCTGATGCACAGGTGGGGTTTGTATCTTTCCAAAGAAACAAGAGACAATGTTTACCTAAAGTTCTACAGGGTGAAGTGTCAGCATCAGAGCACGAGTCAGAAACCGTTCCTCCTGGTTTCGAAACCACCATGCAACATGCAAGTGGTAAAGATAGAGCAAAAGATTCTGAGGCACCTCCTCAGAATACAGAAGATACTCAAAACAAAGGAACACACACCGGAAAAGGAAAAGGGGTACAGACAAACCTAATAGACCTAGATGACTTTCCCGAAACCGTTGGAGGAACAACTTCAACAGAATTGGGCAGTCCCATTTCAGCATTAACCCCACTCCAGGCCACTTTTGGAAATCCTCATAATGGAGTTCTGTATGTAAGCGATTTAGAACCTATCAGCAGGGATGAAATGCCATCATCAGACTATTTCTTCAGTAAGAAGCGGAAAGCTGTGTTAAAACAGGAATTACATCCTATGGGGGAAAAAGCAGTCAAGAGACACAAAATCATTATCGATGGGAAGAAGTTGCAGGACAGTGCATTTGCTACAGAGCTGGCAGGGTCTATGGGGTCCATAGCATCGGCCAACATGTATTCCGTAGAAACTCTTATCAACACAATAGAGCAGAAGAATCAAGAAATCACACAGTTACAGGGAAATTTGAAAGAAAATGAAAATAGAATTGGATGGGGAATAAAAAAGGGTCTTGAGCAAGCCAGACTCAAGGATATCCTGGAGATTCAAAAGTTAAATGAAAATTTAACTGAGGCAAAKCTTATAATCCAAAACACTCAAGAACAGGTGCAGACACTTAGCAATGAAAABAAATTACTGCAARACAARGTCATCTCAATTACTAACCAAGTGATCGAATTAGATCAATTCAAAATTAAAGCAGCTGAGACACATACTAATATCCAACAGGCACAACAAAGAGTGTTTTGTAATCTAAAGACTATCCAAAATTATTTTTATGAATCTAAGAAATCCCTGGACGTGACTGTATTGAAAGAAACGGAAGAAAAAGCTGTAAGGGATTCTTTTCAAAGGGTAATTTCGGCTTTACAGGAGGAGGAAATCAGTCAGTCACAAAAGTTATCTATTCCAGAGCAGATGAAAGGGGATGTGATGTTGAAANGTTCTGTATGTAAGCGATTTAGAACCTATCAGCAGGGATGAAATGCCATCATCAGACTATTTCTTCAGTAAGAAGCGGAAAGCTGTGTTAAAACAGGAATTACATCCTGTGGGGGGAAAAGCAGTCAAGAGACACAAAATCATTATTGATGGGAACAAGTTGCAGGACAATGCATTTTCTACAGAGCTGGCAGGTTCTATGGGGGCCATAGCATCGGCCAACATGTATTCCGTAGAAACTCTGATCAACACAATAGAGCGGAAGAATCAAGAAATCACACAGTTACAGGGCAATTTGAAAGAAAATGAAAATAGAATTGGATGGGGAATAAAAAAGGGTCTTGAGCAATCCAGACTCAAGGATATCCTGGAGATTCAAAAGTTAAATGAAAATTTAACTGAGGCAAAGCTTATAATCCAAAACACTCAAGAACAGGTGCAGACACTTAGCAATGAAAACGAATTACTGCAAGACAAAGTCATCTCAATTACTAACCAAGTGATCGAATTAGATCAATTCAAAATTAAAGCAGCCGAGACACATACTAATATCCAACAGGCACAACAAAGAGTGTTTTGTAATCTAAAGACTATCCAAAATTATTTTTATGAATCTAAGAAATCCCTCGACGTGGCTGTATTGAAAGAAACGGAAGCAAAAGCTGTAAGGGATTCTTTTCAAAGGGTAATTTCGGCTTTACAGGAGGAGGAAATCAGTCAGTCACAAAAGTTATCTATTCCAGAGCAGATGAAAGGGGATGTGATGTTGAAANTAGATGACTTTCCCGAAACCATTGGAGGAACAGCTTCAACAGAATTGGGCAGTCCCATTTCAGCATTAACCCCACTCCAGGCCACTTTTGGAAATCCTCATGATGGAGTTCTGTAAGTAAGCGATTTAGAACCTATTAGCAGGGATGAAATGCCATCATCAGACTATTTCTTTAGTAAGAAGCGGAAAGCTGTGTTAAAACAGGAATTACATCCTGTGGGGGAAAAAGCAGTCAAGAGACACAAAATCATTATTGATGGGAAGAAGTTGCAGGACCGTGCATTTTCTACAGAGCTGGCAGGGTCTATGGGGGCCATAGCATCGGCCAATAGGTATTCTGTAGAAACTCTAATCAACACAATAGAGCAGAAGAATCAAGAAATCACACAGTTACAGGGCAATTTGAAAGAAAATGAAAATAGAATTGGATGGGGAATAAAAAAGGGTCTTGAGCAAGCCAAACTCAAGGATATCCTGGAGATTCAAAAGTTAAATGAAAATTTAACTTAGGCAAAGCTTATAATCCAAAACACTCAAGAACAGGTGCAGACACTTAGCAATGAAAATAAATTACTGCAAGACAAGGTCATCTCAATTACTAACCAAGTGATCGAATTAGATCAATTCAAAATTAAAGCAGCTGAGACACATACTAATATCCAAAAGGCACAACAAAGAGTGTTTTGTAATCTAAAGACTATCCAAAATTATTTTTATGAATCTAAGAAATCCCTGGACGTGGATGTATTGAAAGAAACGGAAGCCAAAGCTGTAAGGGATTCTTTTCAAAGGGTAATATCGGCTTTACAGGAGGAGGAAATCAGACAGTCACAAAAGTTATCTATTCCAGAGCAGATGAAAGGAGATGTGATGTTGAAAGTATGGGAAACAAAGCTGGAAGGATATAAAGGAATAATTGAAAGAGTCATCAGCAGTTNCAGACTATTTCTTCAGTAAGAAGCGGAAAGCTGTGTTAAAACAGGAATTACATCCTGTGGGGGAAAAAGCAGTCAAGAGACACAAAATCATTATTGATGGGAAGAAGTTGCAGGATAGTGCATTTGCTACAGAGATGGCAGGGTCTATGGGGGCCATAGCATCGGCCAACATGTATTCCGTAGAAACTCTGATCAACACAATAGAGCAGAAGAATCAAGAAATCACACAGTTACAGGGCAATTTGAAAGAAAATGAAAATAGAATTGGATGGGGAATAAAAAAGGGTCTTGAGCAAGCCAGACTCAAGGATATCCTGGAGATTCAAAAGTTAAATGAAAATTTAACTGAGGCAAATCTTATAATCCAAAACACTCAAGAACAGGTGCAGACACTTAGCAATGAAAACAAATTAATGCAAGACAAAGTCATCTCAATTACTAACCAAGTGATCGAATTAGATCAATTCAAAATTAAAGCAGCTGAGACACATACTAATATCCAACAAGCACAACAAAGAGTGTTTTGTAATTTAAAGACTATCCAAAATTATTTTTATGAATCTAAGAAATCCCTGGACGTGGCTGTATTGAAAGAAACGGAAGCAAAAGCTTTAAGGGATTCTTTTCAAAGGGTAATTTCGGCTTTACAGGAGGAGGAAATCAGTCAGTCACAAAAGTTATCTATTTCAGAGCAGATGAAAGGGGATGTGATGTTGAAAGTATGGGAAATAAAGCTGGAAGGATATAAAGGAATAATTGAAAGAGTAATCAACAATTGTCAAAAAATCTTTAGCTCTATTGAAAAAGACTCAATACAGGACGAAAACAATGGTTTGTTTGAGCCATTGGAAAAAATCAACATCGATTTCCACCAGCTGAAGATAAGAGAGGAATTTGAAGAAAAGAAAAAAGAGATCTCAAATGTCAAAGCAGTGAACATGTCAGAAATTGAGAAATGGATGATCGGCCCCAGTTTGAAATTGGAGAGAATCAAGTCTACAGAGAAAGCAATTGTAAATCAATTGCCAGGATTGCAAAGAATCTTTTTCTCCCTCGAAGCAAACGAGGTGCCCAAGGTTCCCAAAGCTTTGGTAAATTTTCTAGAAAGACACATTCGAGCAACTGAGGCGGATAAAGAAAGTTCTCCTCCCCAGAGTTAAATCTTTAAAAGTATTTCTATTTTTAGTATTTGGTAATAATCATAAACGGTTGACATTTAGTCTATTGCAACCGATAGATCAGGAAATTAGTTATTTGCCAACGGAAATTATGAACAGAAATGTATAAATACAATTTCATGAGGCTTAGAGAAGGCTTCAAAAATTTTGGAAACAAGAACATTTTTGTGCGACCAGCTTTAAAGTTTATCAGAATATCATTCATAAGGAGATTCTGAATCCTGTTATTCAGTGACTATGTTTTTGTCCCTCTCTAGTTTCATTTGTCAATCCTCTTCTTATTGTGAATTTCTAGCGAATGAACCAATTTAAGATTATATGCAATTATTGTTTATAGTATTAGATTGGTTTGGATGTTGAATGTGTTACARCCTTTCCTCTGAAATTATTTCAATAATTTTAAGACCTGTAGYCTTMTGTTCCTTAATATTYTCCTTTGTTAGAAAACCTTCGTCCCCATTTCTTATTGTTATGGAAATGTAAGATTCTTTCTAGAATAAAGGCCTTATATTTCTCTCTGTCAATTTTCACTGTTTACAATCTCATAATTATCACTGAACCAGGAAACGGCCTACTTGTGTCACTATTTTCTGTTTTAAGTTTTAAAGTTGTGTTATCGATATCTGACTTGAATGTCTGAAGTAACAAACTCATTAAAAACCCTTTATTGAAAAATATAAAAGTTAATTACCTATGACAGTCCCAAACGGAAGACAACCGAACATAGAACCCGGTCTACAAGATCAAACTAGTATAGCATTGAATCTGTTTAACACTATCCTGCAAACTGCAACTAATCGGACCGAGTTAGAACAATCTTGGGCTGTAATCGAATAAGATATAACTATCCAGGAACAAAGAGAAGAAAGACAGAGACAGTTGAGAAACCGTCTCTGATCTAGTCTCCCCTATTTCATTACTTAATAAGTATTATCTTTTTTGGATGCCTAGACGGTGTGTTTTATAGCCTTAAAACACAAACTCTGGAACAATAGGTACAAAAATTCAGCTAAAATGAGCCCTTTCAAGGTACTGTATGGCCAAAAGTGTACAACTCCAATTAGTTGGGATAACCCAGTTGACAGACTCATGGTTGGAACGGAGATGCTCCAAGAAATGGAGGTCACTGTAAGAAAAGTAAAACAAAACTTAAAAGAAGCACATGACAGACATAAAAGTTAAACGGAACAAAAAATAAGACACTTGGAATTTCAAGTGGGAGACCATATCTACCTAAAATTCAAAGCCCCTAAAAGTTCATTAAAGATAGGGAATTGTGCCAAGTTGGCACCCAGGTTTTGTGTTCCTTTCAATATATTAGCTCGAATTGGACCCATAGCATACCAACTTGCACTTCCTGCCAATCAAAGAATTCATAATGTATTACATGTTTCTTTGTTAAATAATTATGTTCATGACCCTACTCATGTGATCGATTGTAACTTGGTGCAGGTGGAATCATAAGGCGAGTTCCAAGAGGAACCTCTGTGCATTCTGGACCGAAGAGAAATAACACTTTGGAATAGAATCGTCGCTTAGGTAAAGGTGCAATGGAATCACTTTAGCCCTGAGGAGACCACTTGGGAGTTGGAGGGAGATTTGCAAAAATCTCATCCAATCCTGTTCCAAGAAAGGAACGAACACTGAGGAAATTTTTTTATTGAAGGGGGAAAGAATGTAACATCCCGCAAAAAATAAATTATTTTTAACTTTGAAATTTCTTAAGAAATTATTTTTGTTTTTGGTAAATTTGAAATTGGAATTTTTTTTCCATTTATTGTAATTCCAAATTTTGAATTTAGTTAATTGTAATTGATGATTGTGACTGTTGGGAAGAGATCTGATTTGACCCAACTAACTATTTGACTATGACACTTGTATGAAATAAAATATTTTATATTTATTGTTGATGGACAAATGGAACAACTAGGTTAAAATCAACTGACCATGACTCCATGAGTGGGGAACATGTTGGAACTACCTCAGGGTTGATTACTACAAGTGGAAAATTAGGAATTTGGCCATTGGAAGCCCCTGAAAACCAAGGATTTGGAAAGATGTGAAAATTCCCAAGGGGAGAAGACATAGGAACTTTTCCTTTTGATATATAGCATATGGGAGGAGGTAGGACGCTGCCTAGTATGCTAAGGAAAGGAAGGATTTCTTATTTTTATGAGCACTAGTTGTTGAGTGTGAGGCACGAGGAAACTGTCGAGACTAAAGAACTATTGTTGAGGAGGAGTTCTATGTTTGCCCTCATGGATTCATGGTCAGGCTAGGGGGTGAACGAGACAATTAATTTGGCTATTTTGTTCTAAGGTTGGGAGGAACCTGGTTGTTCCCTTTGTTGTTTCAGTACTTATCCAGACATGTTCATCTACTACCCCCTTTTTGTATTTGTATTGATGAAATGATTGATATTATATATGTCTTATACTCCTGGATAGATACCATACTATTCATATGTGAATAAATGGAATCATAATGTTACCATATGTTATATGTTGTAGACGTAATCTATTCTACTAAATAATTCATCTATAGGATTATTGCATGTTAACTGCTATAGAAATAATCTATTCTACTGAAGAATGCATCTATAGGATTATTGTATATTATCTATTGTAGGAATGATCTATTCTACTAAATATTTCATCTATATGGTTACTGTATGTTATCTATTGTGGGAACAATTTATTCTGTTAAAGAAAACATCTATATAGTTATTGTATGTGATCTGTTGTAGGAACATAACCATTATATTAATGGATGGACTTATAAAACGATGTGTATTATCTCTGGTAGGAATAGATCTAAATCTTCACAGTAAATGGTATTATAAATCTACTGTGTATTAGTCGTATCAAGGATAGATCTATCTTGCATAAATTAATAAATTAACCATGAAGATACAAAATACAAATTCTAGAAATTTCTACCTGTCATGAGGTCATACGCCTATAAGATATTCAAATTCTGTAGTAAAACTTCAACCTCTGAAAACACTTAAAGAAATCCATAAAATGAATTTTAAGAGTATTATACATGTTTATATTTACACACTATCATAGCTCTATGGGTTATATAATTTGGCTGTAGAAGTTGCCGACAACGCGAATACCAACGAGGCTTGAAAGATTTACTCATGTAAATTATATATATATATATATATATATATATATATATATATATATATATATATATATATACAAGAGTAAATGTGTATAGTTGTTGCATAGTCTACCCTACATGAAGGTCATTCATACTTAATAATTTCAATGCTTGACACAAGAGATTTATGAATAAATATTTTGTTACTAAGTATATGAAACAAATCAATATATAGTTGAGCCATTCTCTTGTAAATCACAACGTGGTTGTCTGTCTTAAAAATCTCAAAATTTCATAGTGCAGAGACTATTTAAGTAAACCACAACAGTTGAACAATAGGAAGGATAATTAAAACATTCCTTTATCATAGAATTCAAATATATGTACATCTAAAGACTCGGATCAAAACAGTCATAAATAAGAACAGTGGAGCGATAAACAACATCACCGGGATCCCTTCTGAATCCTTCAAGAAATTTTTCTTATTGGAAACCCAAGTACCTTCTTAAGAAGGACTTGGTTCTAATCCATCGCAACATCCATGTAAACCTACAAAAAAGACAAGACATTTTTTTTTCTTAGCAACAACGGAGACCAAACAAAACTTGAAATTAGATGAACCATATAAGAAAACAAATATATCAATTAACATGATATTTACTTATCTTAGATTTGTAATAGGTATTCTCCCAGTCATAGTCATGACCCGTCGACAGACCAAAAGGGGAGGAGCGAGCTCAATCAGTCTGATGGGTACAATCGCATCAAATAGGGCCCCATCATTAGTTATAATATCCAATACAGAGAAGAAGGGTATATAAGAAAAATGAATTTCACAAATGTACAGGAGGTCCAACACCAATTCAAGACAGAAACGTTGAACAACAAATAGTGTATAATTTAGTTATACAGAGTAACCAGACGAGTCACAGAGAATGCACTAAAATATGATCCTCGTAAGAAAACAAGTCAGTAAAAAAATGGTATGAGAGTGTCTAATTCAATACATGAATCGGTATAAAGAAAATTAATTTAGCACGGAGTATTCAGATCCTCTTCTCCATAATTTAAGACTGCAACAAGCCAGTACAGAGTTTGAAAATGACCATCTTTTCATAGTATAGGACTTCTGAACCCGAGTTGTATCACCAATTCGAGATCTACAGAAGAAAATTATGAAATGGTTGTTTGGTCTATTCATTTAAAGTTACAGACTATTGGTCAGGATGGTGTACAATTGAAAATGAATCACAAAGATAAATAAACAGAACTAGGTTAAGAAATAGTATTCAAATACCACAAGGAGAATACCCATCCATGACAGGAAATGTTATAAAAACCTATCGAATGCAATAGCATTAACTGGGACAAATATAAAATGTAGTTACAGTGTGGTTCCTACCCTAACGAATTAAATTTTGGATAGGATTCCTTGTAAAGTCTCGTAGAGACTCAACACCAAATCATGACACAGAACAATGAATAAGTGTGGAGAGGAATGAGCCTTAAGGGTAAACTACTTACAAAAACCCATTGGAAACGAAAAACAAAAGAAAAAAATTTTGAGCCCTTTCAGGAAGATTGAGCAGATAGGAATGCGACAACGAAGCCACTTACCAGTAGCAAGGATAGTCCAGAGTTATTTTCTTTTGAGAATGAATATAAGGGGGTAACTTACTAGCATTCAATATAAACTTTATGGTGCATAGGATTATCCCATTGTGATGAAAAACTAAGGTTCCAATACACAACCAGAAATACAGGGATAGTATGAAACATTACCAGGGCGATTGGATAGAGGTGATCGCCTCCATAAAGGAAGTCGTCCAAGTCGCCTATCCGCTCACCAAGAAATTGAGTTGTAGTGTTAATTTTAAGAGGACCTCACAATGACAAAAGTGAAACCACTATAGCCCTAAAGAACTCTTACCGCGTAGAGTGAATATTGCTGGTACGAAAGGAGGGTCTGTCCATGTGATGAAGTAGAGTTGGTGCATCAATACTAGATGAAGGGTCGGGTGATAGCCTCGTCATTCACATACACCATGCTATCATTAATGGATGGTCTAGAGTTTAAATCTCATCTGACATGAACCTTCCTTTCACATTTAACGGGTTACGGAGTAAGAGCAGTTGCCTATGCAACTCATGGAAGATATTAACCCTAACTACTATTAATTCACTTAGAAAAATGTTTAGTTGAGACATTGTGTAGAACAGGTGGATTCAAACGAGTTGTTAGCATGGGGTAATTTTACAGAAAAATGTTTATACTGAATTTTCCCAGAAGACTTTACCCAACCATCAGATTTTCGGGGAATTCATTTTGATAAAGTCTGATGTTAACCGTTAACACTTCACAAAGGTGTATAACCCGACCCCAATACCATTATCCTTGATACATGAGTTTCTTTTGAATACTCATTTGAGTAAAAGGGTGTTTTAGAGGAGAGTTTAGGGACATAAGTCCTAAACCTTTTGTAG
>JZKD02S0127894.1:11666-24104 GCA_000966675.3 Picea glauca
TATGTGGACTATGCTCACTTAGTAACTTTGTTCAAATGAATGATGAATGTAAAGTTGGGTAGTAATTTCATTCGTCGACAATCAGAACCTAAGAAAACTTTTCAGAGTTTAACAAGGGAGATAAAGGCCTACTTTCTTTTTAACTTTGAATCTTTTTAAGGAATTGGAGAATTAATGTCCTTAAGGAAAAAAAAATTATAACAAATTTGAGGTTCATTACATATGGTATTAGAGCAAAGGAAACAACCCTTGGACCTTGAATAGGGCCAAATTAATTACTTAGCACATATTTTTGTCTATGTAAGACTAAAAAAACATTACTGTTAGAAACAAAAAAATCTTTTTTTGTTTTGTGTTAATCATGGTAGCCCAAGATGACGCAGAAATCAGACTTGATGGGAATCCTAAACAAAGACCTCCTGAATATCCAAGAAAAAATAGTAACAGAAGATCACCTATTGAAGTTCTGGAAACAATGAGGAATCTTACAGTTGACCAATAGGTTTTCAAAGCAGACAATGAGAAACTGAAGAAGGCACAACAGGAACAAGAGAAAATAAATGAAGTCCCGTTGCGTAGTATAGTGACAAAGAAAATCCCAAAGGATGACAAATCTGAAGAAGAGTTCAGTAAAAGGGCCTCTAATAATTCTATTCTTGAAGAAGAAAAAGGGGACAACTCATCTGAAGGTACACCTTCAGCTGAAGATAAGTCAAAAACAGACAGAAAAAGGAAACAAGTGGATCACCTTGAGGGAGAATTTAAGAAAATCAAACCCTCTACTTTTGATGGGGAATATCGAACATGGGAGGAAGCTGAAGAATGGTTATTAGACATAAAAAAATACTTCCATATATACAACTATTCCAGCAATATGAAGGTAAAAATGGCCATTTACAATATGAAAGGAAAATCCATCATTTGGTGGCAAGATTTGAAATTGGCCAAGGGCCTAAAAGAGAAACAGATGGAATGGTTAGAATTTAAGAAATACTTTAAGAAACAATAGCTATATAAAAGTTACTATGAAATAAAAACCAAAGAATTTTATGAGCTACGACTTGGTCAAATGGCTATGGAAGATCTAATAAACAAATTCCTAGAATTACTATGGTTTGTACCTTGTATCCAGGAGGATAAAGTGAAAATCCAGCAGTTGCTAAGTTGTTTACCACAGTCATACAAGGACAGAATCGAATTTGATAATCCCAAGACTTTGAGAAAAGTATTCATAAAATCTTGAATGTGTTACGACCAATACAAACAACAGACATAATTTCCCAAGGCTTGGAAAGACAAGAAACAAGACCTAATTAACCAGCAGAAGAAGGGATACCAACCAACTCCTTATCGTAACGCAGCAAAAATATTTCCAAGGAAATATTGTCACTCCAACAATCCAAACACATAAAGAGGAGGTAAACCAGTAAATCTTGGAAAAAGAAGCTTGGGTACAACCCCTGTGAACCATTAAAAAGTTGGGAATGTGGAGAACCTCATCTAAGGAGGAACTGCCCATGGTTGATTTCAGCAACCATAACTACTATTGACAATCTGTAGGAAGGCTCTATGGTGGGAGATGTGGCCAGAAGATTGCATCAGATAAATGTAGTCGTGGATGGCCGACAAGCTGACCATCAGTCCTCTGTGGTGGAAATTGAAGGTAAAATCAATAATTCTTGAATTTTTGTTTTAATTGATGCTGGTGCTACATTATGTTATATCACTCCCATTATAGTGGAGTCAAAGAAACTTAAGAAAGTAAGACATGAAAAATAAAGACAAATTTGAATATTCTACAGCTAAAATCTTATGATGTAGTTATCGGAATGGATTGGTTAGAAGGGCATAAAGAAGTGCTAGATTGTTATGAAAAAACACTTAAGTATAAAGACAAAAATGACATTGCTAGGAAAGTTCAAGGTATACAAAAACCAGTATCAGTTAGACGGATTTCAGCAATGCAATTCAAGAAATGCATGAGAAAGGGTTGTCAAGTTTATGCCATCAAAGTAACAAACCTGTTAGAAAAAGAATATAAACCCAACTTGGAGAATTTTTTCGTATTGCATGATTTCAGAGATGTGTTTGTTGATGAGATACCTGAATTACCCCCCATGGAGGGAGATAGACTTTCCTATTGACCTATTACCTGGTTCAATCCCTATCTCAAAATAACCTTACCGAATGAGTTTTCTGGAATTAACAAAACTAAAAGTTCAACTACATGAATTATTGGACAAATAATATATCAGACCAAGTGTTTCACCTTGGGGAGCACCAATCCTCTTTGAGAAAATGAAAAAAAAAACTCTGAGATTATGCATCTATTACAAACAATTAAAAAAGATGACCATTAAGAACAAGTACCCCTTACCTAGGATAAATGATATGTTCGATCAAGTCAGTGGGGCAAAGATTTTCTCGAAATTAGATTTACAATCTTGTTATCACCAGGTTAGGATAAAAGATGAGGACATAGGTAAAACATATTTTCTAAAGAGATATGGACATTACAAATTTGTGGTTATACCTTTTGGACTCACTAACGCGCCAACCATGTTTATGTGTCTAATGAACAGTATTTTCAGTCACTACTTGGACAAATTCATGTTGGTATTTATTGATGATATTCTGGTATACTCTAAAATAGAAGAAGAAAACAAAGAGCACTTAAGGATAGTTCTGCAAACCTTAAGGAAGCACAAAATGTATGCTAAATTCGATAAGTGTGATTTTTATCAGAAGAAAATACAGTACCTAGGACATGTAATATCTGCAGAAGGCATTACAGTCGATCCTAAGAAGATAAGAGCCATCATGGAATGGTCGATACCTAAGGATGTAGCAGACATCCATTCATTCATGGGAATCACCGAATATTACCACATATTTGTAGAGGGATTTTCCAAAATTGCTTACCCTATCACATCACTACAAAAGAAGGGAACCAAGTTTAACTGGTTACAAAAATGTCAAGATAGTTTTAATAAGTTAAAGGAGTTATTATAGACTGCACCCATTTTAAAGGTAGTAGACCCAGACAAAGACTTCACCGTCTGTGTAGACACGAGTAAAGAAGGACTAGGTGGTGTCCTAACTCAAGAAGGGCACGTTATTTGTCATTTTTTATTTGTTATGAGTCATGAATTAGAGTTGGCAGTGGTAATTCACACCTTAAAGATGTCACGACACTACATAATGGGCAAAAAGTTTATGTTATTAACTGACAATAGTGGTGTGAAATTTGTGTTTAGCTAGCTGGACCTTAATGCAAGGCAAGAAAGATGGATAGCCTTGTTGAGTGAATTTGACTTTGAGGTAAGACATATCAAGGGAAGGAAAACAAAGTAGTCGATGCTTTAAGCAGAAGAGTTCATGGGTTGTTTGAAATAAACATTAGAAGGGTAGAAAGTGATCTTGAATAGAGGATAAAGACTGCAAATAATAACAACGAAAATTACAATCAAATAGTGGCAGAATTACAGAACACTACAGGAAACTCAGAAAAAACAGATTTGAGTGTTGAAACAAATGGTCTACTGCGATTTAAAAACATAATATACATACTAGATTCGGTAGAATTAAAGTTAACAATTTTGGATGAAGTTCATAAGAAACCATATTCTGGTCATCCAGGATACCAGAAAATGATAAAAGCACTAAGAAAGTTATTTTATTGGCCTAATATGAAAGGAAAAACAACAGAATACTTAGCTAAGTGCCAATATTGTCAGGGGGTAAAAGTCGAACACCAACATCAAGTCGTCCTATTGCATCCCTTACCTGTCCCAGAATAGAAATGGGAGACTATATCGCTAGACTTTATTACATGTTTTCCTAGAACTCAAAAAAATAATGATTCTATTATGGTGGTAATCGATAAAATTAGTAAGTTTTCACACTTTATTCCTATAAAGTCTACTTTTAAAGCTATTAACATCACTAAAATATTCATGAAATAAATTTTTAGACTGCATGGTATTCCTAAAATGGTGATTTCAAATAGAGACGTAAATTTTACGTATGGTATTTGGAAAGAATTGTTTGCAGGGTTAAACACTAACTTGAGTTTCAACATGATTTATCATCCAGAAATGGATGGATAGACTGAACAAATGAACCAAATCGTAGAATATATGCTCTGCATGTATGTAAGAACAAAACCAAGCAAGTGGGAAGACTACCTGCACTTGGTAGAATTTCCATATAAAAATGGGTACCAAACTTCGGCTAAAATGAGCCCTTTTGAGGTACTGTACGACCAAAAGTGTACGACTCCAATTAGTTGGGATAACCCAGTTGATAGACTCATGGTTAGACCAGAGATTCTCCAAGAAATGGAGGTGACGGTAAGGAAAGTACAACAAAACTTGAAATAAGCATAAGATAGACAAAAAAGTTACACGGACAAAAAAATAAGACACTTGGAATTTCAAGTGGGAGACCACGTCTACTTAAAATTCAAAGCCCGAAAAAGTTCATTAAATCTAGGGAATTGTGCCAAGTTGGCACCTAGGTTTTGTGGGCCTTTCAAAATATTAGCTCGAATTGGACCCAAAGCATACCAACTTGCATTTCCTGCCAATCAAGGAATTCATAATGTATTTCATGTTTCTTTGTTAAAGAATTATGTTCATGACCCTACTCATATGATCGATTGGAACTTGGTCTAGGTGGAATCATAAGGGGAGTTCCAAGAGGAACCTCTACGCATTCTGGACCGAAGAGAAATAGCACTTCAAAACAGATTTGTCGCTCAGGTAAAGGTGCAATGAAATCACTTTAGCCCTGAGGAGACCACTTGGGAGTTGGAGGGAGATTTGCAGAAATATCATCCAATACTGTTCCAAGAAAGGAACAAACACTGAGGAAAAATTTTTATTGAAGGGAGAAAGAATGTAACATCCCCCAAAAAATAAATTATTTTTAACTTTGAAATTTCTTAGGAAATTATTTTTGTTTCTGGTAAATTCGAAATTGGAATTTTTTTTCCATTTATTGCAATTCCAAATTTTGAATTTAGTTAATTGTAATTGATGATTGTGACTGTTGGGAAGAGATCTGATTTGACCCAACTAACTATTTGACTATGACAGTTGTAAGAAATAAAATATTTTATATTTATTGTTGATTGACAAATGGAACATCCAGGTTAAAATCAATTGACCATGACTCCATGAGTGGGGAACATGTTGGAACTACCTCAGGGTTGATTACTACAAGTGTAAAATTAGGAATTTGGCCATTGGTAGCCCCTGAAAATCAAGGATTTGTGTAACATCCCGCTCTGGCACACTTAGAAAACTTATTCTTTGAGGACACTTGCTCGCAAGTGATCTGGATTTTTATGATGATAAAACATTTATCCTTGATGATGATGTGTTATGATAGATGACATGATGTTTAATTTCTTTGACATAAAACAGGTGCTATTTACTCAGTTTTATTGAGTGTGCAAGGTTTTTGACCTGGAGGATGCCGAGGCATCGTCGAAACCCTTGGACTCCGGATTGAGTCAGGGAGTGTGTTATTTGAGTTGATTTATTTACCATGATATTTATTGTTTTGATGATATGTTATTGACATGATCTGACATGATGGTTGATGATGCAGGTTGACGATAGCTTGTCGACCAGACTCACATATGGAGTAAAGGGGCCACACATGATTTCCAAAGAGGTTGAGGGAGAGGTGCGGACAACAGCCCTGCCACAGCCTACTAGCACTCCCATCGTGGTTCGAACTGTAGGTTAACGATTACCTAGTTCAAGAGGATCCACGATGCCGTGAGGGCAGACTGCGACAGTCGCTCACGATGATTCTAAGGGGCACGTAATAAGGTGGGGGCCTTATTCCTTAGAGCCCTTAGTCTCCCACAAGTTCACCTGGCAAAGTGTTGACTCTAGGGGTTATAGATGTCTACCAATCAGTCAAGTCAGTGAGTGGCACCCTTGGAGCATGTGGTTCATCCCGAAGGGCACGTCACACAAAAGAAACACAATTTGGTGAGTGGCACCCTTGGAGCACGTGGTGCATCCTAAAGGGCACGTCGTGCAACAGAAGAAAACAAGGCGAGTGGCACCTTTGGAGCATGTAGTGCATCCTGAAGGGAACGTCGCATTGATGATGATGATGAGACAAGCCTAGATGACCCTAAGACCTTAACGCCTTAAGAAATTCTTGTAATGACTCCCCTAATTAATTGTCGCCCAGTTCAAATCTAAACCTAAATTTAAAACACCTCTAAGATAAAAATTTGATTAGCCTTAAGAGAAGACCCTCCAAAAATAAACTTAAGGACGTAAACTAAAACCCTCCTAAGTGTTAGTTAAAGTCTTCTTAAAATTAAAGGGGTTAAAGTAATGAGGGAGATAAATTAAGTGAAACCCATGGCTTTTAAATTATAAAGAAGAATTAAAATTATTAAAGTGTGGGAGTATAAAAGTTAGGATTTTAGAAATACAATGAAAGGTTTAATAGGTGCATTTATCTTTTTGGCTTTTAGAAAAAAATAAAAATAAAATAAAATAAAATAAAAATAAAGGAAAGGAACAATTAATAGAAAGAGGGAAACTTGTAATAAAGGAAGCTTAATAAAGGAAAGTAGGGGATATAGGGTAAAAAGAAAAAAGGAATCAACAGTTAAGGAGTTACTAAAAATCAGCAAATTCATTTTAGGAAAGTTATTAAAAGCATGAGAGGGGATCTAGGAACCCTAGGAGTAATTTTAGGAGCGACTATAGGGGGGTGAGGGAATTGAGTCTTTTAATTTTTTTTTAAAGAAATAAATTTTGGAGAAACGTGGGGGATGAGTGACACTTGGACGATAGAAAATTTTTAGAGGATTATCAATAAAACTTAAATTAATAATGATTTAGGAAAGTAGGTGGGTCTCAAATTTCTATAAAAGAAGGGGAAATTGGAGGAAGAGGCATGAACGGTTAGCGTGACGTTACACTTCTGGATTGTGTCTTGACTGATTGCTTGTGAGGAGTTGGGTTTTTCTCAGCTCATATTGGAGTGGTAGCTCAGCCTTGCGAGGCAAGATGAGAATCTAGACTCATTTTCTGGATCTTGTGTGGCCCCTTTGCGGCTCGGGGGGCTAAGGGGGAAGCAAAGTACCCCTAGTGATTGGCTGGGAGGTACGGGTGAGATTTTTGCAATCGACGAGTGGGAGCGGCATGGAGCGCGGGACATGGCACGGAGCGCAGGATGTCATCTGAAGCGGGAGCAAGGCAACGATATGCTCATGTGTTTAGTAGAGTAGACTGCCTGGTTACCTACTTCGACGATTATGTTGTATTGGTGTAAAGATGTTGCTTCAGCTGTTGTAATTCGTCCTTGTATGCTACAGTGATATTGTTTCTGGAAAACTTTTTTTGGATAAGATGTTCTGAATGTTGGTTCTAGAGATCTCATTGTTGGATATTTCATGGAATTAAATCTTGTAATGGCATTCGCTCTGGCACTTTTGTTGGGTTTTTTTTGTGATTTCTAAGATCAGTTGATCTGGTGTTAGATCTAGCATTCGTCTGTATGAGCATTGGAAAGGGTTTATTTTTATTTATCCTTCGATCCGTTGAAGAATTCGTTTTCATGGTTGGTTTTCGTTGGGCGTTTATGAAATTGTTGGCATTTTGCATTCATTTTTTGGTGTTTCAATTCGTTGGGCATTTTTATACCTTGTTGTGGGCATTCATATTGCAGTAGGCATGTGTAATGATGGTGGGAATTTTACATTTGTTTATGAGCATTTTTTTTATTTTCTATGGGCGAATTCCTCTCTATGAGCGTTTAAAATGAGAGTGGGCATTTTAAACATTCAACCATGGTGTTTTTACATTTGTTGTGGCTGTTTTTAACTTCCGCGGGCGTTTATAAAAGTTTGGGCATTTCGTTTTTGTATGGGCGTTTATAAATGTATGGGCACTTCGTTTTTATATTGATTGGGAATTTTTACACTTCTGTGAGTGTATTTATATGTGTAAGGGTGTTGTAATGATGGGGGCGTTTGTATCTGACTGGGGGGCATTTTTAAATATGGAAATTTGTGTTCTGGCAATTTGTTTACTGGCAAATCGTTTTACTGTTCTGACATTTCATTTTATTGTTCTGGCAATTAGTTTTATGTGTTCTGGCGATTTGTTTTACTGTTCTGGCAATTCGTTTTACTGTCTGAAAATTTGTTTTACTGTTCTGGCCATTCTTTTTATGTGTTCTGGCAATTCATTTTACTGTTCTGGCAATTCGTTTATTGGCAATTCGTTCCACTGTTCTGGCAATTCATTTTATGTGTTCGGGCAAATTGTTTACTTTTCTGGCAATTCATGATTGGAAATATGCAATTACAAGGCCCTTGAAATTAGATTTTCCTTACCATGTAATACGTAATGTAATGTCAGAACGATAGAAAAGTAATGCTATTGTCATTTTTGCAATGTTATGAATAACTTTATTTGCTACAGAATTGCCTAAAGGTATTGTGACTGAATATGTAATAAGGTTAAAGTGATATGTAAAAGTAACGTCATGGTAATACATGGTTGATCTATGTGAGAGTAGTGTGGCAATATAATACAGAGTGTGCAGTTAGTATTAGGCAACATATAAAAGTAGTGTCATTTTTATCCTATGTGCAATGTTAGGTTAATGAAATTTATTATGATGGATTGTAAGGAATCGTAATGTGGTGACGGTTCGGTATTAGGGTAAATCTAGAGCCTTTTAAGCTAATGTACTTCTGCTATTAGATATGTTCCTGAATTTGGCCTTGACGATATAATTAGTGAGTAGAAGCATTGATATTTAATTTACATTGTTATAGTAGTTAGCAAAAGGCAACTTCATGATAATTTGATAATTGTCAATTATTAGCTGCATATGAAGGGTAACGATATAACTCATAATTTAAATTGACACATTGGTGATTGATCACTTATGACATGTAGTGTTCACTATGCTTTAATTGCTAGGCTGCGTAGTCAATGTAACGACTACTTATTGTTAATGAAAAGCCCTTATTAATTCAAATTACAAAGATATGAAATTCTCTACAACCCAATTTACAATGTGGATTCCAATTGATTTTTATTTATTAGGTTAACATCGATTTTTATTTATTTACAATGTCTGGTAATAAAAATCCTTCTTAGTTTAAATTACAATATTGTTCTATTTATAAAAGTAAAATACATGGTTATGTATGGTAGGGCTTGGGTGGTTCTGTTGTTAATCATATCAAACAAAGGAAAAGTCATCATTATTTTAATTTCACTGCTAATGTGATGTAGAAGGCAACGATATGGTTTTATTGTTAATGATATCATAAATTGTGTTAGTATGGTGTAAAGGTATTGATTAGGTAATGTTGTTACGGTAACATGTAAAGGAATGTCATTGAATAATTGTTATAAATTTCGGAATTGTAATATATTGTTTTTGAAACATGTAATTGCATTGTACTTGCCATTGCAATGTTAGAGTTGATATTGTTTGAAATGTATGACCATTGTTTTTATTGCAATGTTACTGTAATTAGAAATGCAATGATATGGTTATCTTATTGTAATATTAGTGTAAACTATTGATATTAGTAAAACATACCTGGTGGAATGTCCTGGATTTACATACAATAAATTACTCGGAGTTAGTAAATGAGGGTTGTTGATTCATTTAAATAATGTTGAACTTGGGTTTCGTTGTCGGAGTCCTCTTGTCACGTGCCATCCGTAAGGGGCGTATTCGTTCTTCTTATTTATGTTGTACTTGATTATATTCAGTTAGTCGCTTGGTGTGTTGTGTCGGGTGGGATGTAGACACCCCCCTGGTAGCCTTAGGAGACATGTCTGTGTGTGTGATTTTTCTGTGTAAAGAATCAAGTGCCATATCAAGAGCCTCGGGCCCTTTAAAGGCAGGGTTTCCACTCTTGTGTGACACCTGAAAGAGATTACTAGTTTCTACCTGAGCAGTCGGCCAGGAGCCTGTCTAATCTTCTTTCGAGAAGACATAAGACTAAAAGCCCTGCTTTTCTGTGTAGAAATAGTAAACTCTACTGTTGGACTCTTCCATCTGTGACTGTACTCTACTTAACACCTGGTGTCATTTTATGCTTAGAGCTGCTAGTTGTATGCCTTATGTCTAGGGGTGTTTATGGCTTGTTGTCACTGTGATATGTCAGGGTCATCTTGTTGTGTTCGACTTGTTGGCGTCTTGTTCTAGGTCGGGTTACTAGTTTCTGCCTGAGCAGTCGGCCAGGAGCCTCTCTAATCTTCTTTCGAGAAGACATAAGACTAAACGCCCTGCTTTCCTGTGTAGAAATAGTAACCCTAACACCATGGATTCTTCCCTCTGTGTTCTTACTATGCACCCCTAGTATGTCTTAATGTTTGTGTTGTGCACCTTATGTCTATGGTCGTATATTGTTGCAGTTACTCGTTGTGTGCCTTCAGTCTTCTTGTGCTGAACATCATGGTTGTGTCTTGTTGGTTGTCGAGTGGCGACGTAGATTCAAGTGTGTTTGTTGCTTCTTCACGTGTGCACACACCTTAAACAAAAAAAAAAAATTGCAGCTATTCTCAGAGATGTTATCGTAACGAGGAGGTCGTTACATATGGTATCAGAGCCGGTTCGACCCGCGACTTGGGATTCGCTACGGCTTTCGTTGACATGATTATGTTTGATTATTCTATTGCTGATTGAGTTGATTGTGTGTGTGCAGGTAATCATGGTTAGAGGATGTCGCGGAGGCAGACGACGGGGTGCTAGGGGAGGAGGCGTTACGCGTCCAACAACATCCACGCCTGAGGGGTCTAACCTCCAGGGAGGCGAGTAGGTTCTCGGACAGGAGCAGATAGCGGTTGGCCATGTGATTGGGATGATGAGATCCTTTCAGCACATGTCTGAGGCTCTGATCAGCCGATTGGACAGAGATGAGGCCAGGGCACCGGCACCCGCAGAGGTTCCGCCATGCGCACCGGCTATTACTGGTAGCATTCACCGAGAACTCGAGAAGGTGAAATTTATCGAGTTCTTTGGTGCCCCAGATGGCACAGCCGCCGAGGCATGGTTGGAGAATATGGTGATGTGCTTCACACTTCGTGATTATACCTCCAACATGAAGGTCTGCATGGCGGTCTTTCAACTGAAGGGGAGCGCTCTTCTATGGTGGAAGACGCTCCTACCGCAGCTGAACATGGTCATCGAAGACGTGTCATGGGAACTGTTCGAGGAATGGTTCCGAGAGAGGTATCTTTCAGAGGAATTCATTGAGCATCAGCTCAATGAGTTCAACACATTACGACAGGGAGTTCGCACGGTGCCCGAGTACGAGGCACATTTTATGGAGTTGCTCCGGTATGCTCCACACCTTAACACTGAGAAGCTCAAGGTCAACCGGTTCGTATTTGGACTTAATGACATCCTGCATGCAAAGGTTAGGATCTTGATGCCTCAAACCTTGCACGACGCTGTCCAAAAGTCCCTCATAGCAGAGGAGGAACTTATCAGCGAGGGTCAGGCCAGGACTCCAGTGAGACCTACAGGGCAGGGTTCATCTGGTATGCCGCAGCAGCAGACACCAGCGAGACATACACCAGGATATCGTGGCTTCTAGAGGGGATCCACGTTCACTACACCTTGATGATCATCGCCTCAGCAGCGGACACCTTGTCGAGGACCACAGCACCAGCAACAGCGTCGCCCACAACAACAACAGTTTAGGCCTGTTCAGCAGAACAGACCAGGTTTCCAGGCCAGTGGGCTGTCATCTTCTACTTCAGGTACCAGGACTACTGGGCCGAAGAAGGGGTGTTGGACGTGTGGGGAGCCACACTACCAGTGCGACTGTCCTGTGGAGAGGACCAGAACATCCGGATCAGTCGGACCCACTACAGTGGGAGATATGGGGAAGGCCCATCGGATTCAAGCAGCGATGAATAACTGCCAGGAAGAGCACCAATCGACTGTGCTCGAGATGATAGGTACCATCGTTGACCAGACCCTTAGTATTTTGATAGACCCTGGTGCTACTAAGAGTTTCATTTCTGGTGCAGCGCTAAAAAGGATTAAGGTAAAGGCAGTCGAACAGGACGAGTTTAGCTTCGTGGAGATGGCTTCGGGAGCCAAATAGAAGGTTGGAGGAAAGGTTATGGACTGTGCCCTTAACCTGGGATATTTTTTCATGAGGGTCAACTTGTACGTCACGATATTAGGATCTTATGACATCGTGATCGGTATGGATTGGTTGGAAACGCATGAGGCAATACTCAATTGTAAGACGAAGAGGTTGAGCTTGGTCGATGATGAAGGACATATATGGGTGATTGTTGTTGGTCACTATAATTGCTTAATTAATTTCAAACAACCAAGTGAAACATAAATTATCAACCCAGGGAAGTCTTTTGTTTCAAAGATAGTTGCGCACTATATATGCTCAAT
>JZKD02S0127905.1:0-24104 GCA_000966675.3 Picea glauca
GTCTTGAGAGGTCATTAAAGTTATGCCCCAAAATAACTCTCTGTAGAGGAATCAATAATAGTATCCCACATGTGATAAATTTAACATTGATAGAAAAAGAAAGATGTCTCAACATCCTCAACAATATCAATGACAAATTCATAAACTGTAATTAAACCATGATTGCCTTTTTACAAGGAGGGATCTTGTTCCCATGGACACAAAATATTACAAGATGATTGAAGACTCTTGAGAAAGAACTGCTCATACCCAAATATTCATGTTTGCCTGACAATACATGAAAGATTTGATGGAAAGAAACCAAAAGAAGAACATGTAGGGAGGACTTTTTTTAGCAGGCTAATTCAAAGAATCTTGGAAAGATAGAGCTTTTCTTCTTGCAAAATCTTCACTGTTGTAGACCTCTAACTTCCAACCCTTTGATGGTGCCTTCTCTTTCCCTTTTAAAATATTCTCTCAATCTTCTTGAAATAGTTAGGGTTTGTCTTTCTATAATTTTCCACACAATTTCTTTTTGGAGTAAAACACTTTTGATTTTTGTTTTATTGAATTCTCATTAATGACTTTATGTCATTAAAATTTGTGCCTCCAAGTAGGGCCCACTTATTCCTTTAATAAAGTTTATTTACTAAACTTCATTTTTGAATTTTCAATTTGACTAACTTTAACAAAAGCTGACTGTGTTTTAATTTTCTGAGTGAGAAATTTTCCCTTTTAGCCATGTAAAACATTCCAGATGCAATCTTCATCACCTCATATTTCCAACGAGTCTTCTTGAGGGAAATTTGGAGTTCCGGATCTCAAGATATGACCTCGGGAAGTTGAGGTTCCAAGCAGATCTATCATCAAACCATGAAAATCAAGCTGATTTTTCTTTCAATTTCTGAGAGAATCATGGCCGATTTCATCTCTTGAAACCTATTTCATCATCTTCCTTGTCAAATTAAATTTCCAACGAGGTATAGTTTTCTCAAATCCAACTTCCGGATCTCAAGTTATGGCTTCCAGAATTTCGTCGCTCAACAATAGGTCATTTAACTCATTGGTTAATCTTAGCCCTTGATTTAATTTCTTCCACTCCATTGAAATTTTGACTTTTTCCCTCAAATTGATATCCCACATGCATGGGAGGTTTTGGAATTTTAATGTTTATATTGAAGCCTTTAACAAAGACACGGGGAGGCTATAAAGACTTGGTGATTTGACCCCTTAGATAATTCATGAAATAATTAAAATTTTGGTAGCCCAATCATCACCCAGTAAGCGTCCAATCAACAACAAGTCAATGCCTAATCATTGATGAGTCAACACCCAGTCATCCCACATGTCATAGTTTGATAGGATGCCATATGTCACAACATAATCGGTCGCCATGTGTCATAATATGGTTGGATGGATAGGGTGCCATGTGGAAGGATCTCATTAGCCCAATCATCATCCAGTCTTCAGCCAGTAAGCGTCTAGTCAACAACAATTCAATGCCTAATCATTAATGAGTCAACACCCAGTCATCCCACATGTCACAATTTGATAGGATGCCACATGTCACAATATAATTTGTCTCCATGTGTCATAATATGGTTGGATGGATATGATGCCATGTGGAAGGATATCATTGGTTGAGGTTATAATGTATGAAACTTAAGATAAGAGGTTAAGTAAATGAGGAAGTGAATGAGAGAGGATGAATAAGGGGAGATAAGTGGGGAAGGTGAGGGAGAAAAGGGAGTGCAGATGTGAAGTGAGGGGAAGTGTAGGTCCGCAAGAGGGAGTGAGAGGGATTAAAAAATGGTTAAGTGTGGAAGGTTGTGAGGGAGGAGAGAGGGGGAAGGGAATAAGGAGATGTAGAGCGGGAGTAAGGTGTGTGGAGGTAAGGAGGGATGTGGGGGTATCCCCACATGAGTGTAATGAGACTAAGTAAGGGTACGGAAGTAGAACTTGAGATAAAACAATAGATATGGAAGGATGTGTGGAGATGAGATATGGAAATATGGAAACAGAGACATAAGAAGTGGAAACAAGAAATACAAAACCAAGAAGTGAGTGTACGGAACCACAAAATGAGCGTAAGTGTGGTTCCACAAAAATGGGTAATTCCAAGAAAATCAGTGTGGTTCCAAGAATATAATCATAGGTCCAAGAAAAAGGGCATGGTTCCAAAAATATTATCTTGGTTCAAAGAAGATCTTAGTTATGTTGCACATGAAAAAAATATGTTTTTTTGGGAGGTTATACAAAAACCTGCATATCTTGAGCATACGAACTTGGATTTTGAATCCGAAAAATGCGTGACAATGAACTAATAATTATTCAAAATTTCCTTCTTCTGACATTGTTTTTTTTTTGTTATTCCAAGAGCGGGAAATCTAGTTAATCAACTGTTTTGATCAACACTTTATCATCAAGTTTTTGAATCAAATGCAAATTGTTTAGGTCATCCTCAAACTTGAATAAATCACTTTAGACATTTTACATCTTAAAAATACGACTATTTCACTCATTACCTAAATCCCTAGCGTTTTTTTCTAGCTTTATCAACATTCTCCTTTTCGATGGCATGGGAATGGATGTTTGGTGTTTTGTGGAAGTGAACGAACCTCACCAAAATAATATATTAAACATTTTTTTGCACCAACAAGATTCTATGTTTCAAATTATGGAGGTGCTAAGAACTTTAGCTTATGTCTCTAGTGTTAATTCGACATATTATATCCGATAAATGGGCATCCCTTACTTCCTTTTTATTAATGCCCCACAATTACTGGGGGTAAGTATTAATGAAACCACAGTTACGAAGGCCAAGTATTAACATAGGCCGTGGTGATTATTAATGCATGTCGTCACTGTGACAATAAGGCTTCAAAGTTGAAGTCCAATAGGAATGAAAAAAAAAATTGTTTATGAATTATTTTAATTTTAATAAAAAATATTATCTAAATGTTCGTATGTTGAACATTGGAAATCCAGATAAATTAAAAGTCAAAACTAAAAGTAATAGTTAGTAATGCTAATTACTAACTAAACACTGCCAGAAAATTTTCAACCCCAAAAACCCAATTCATTTACTTAGCACGAAAACCCAAAAGCAAATTTCAGAGATGATACAAAGACTACGTTACCTTGATAACCAAAGACACGATTGTTCCCAACAATCACTGGGAATAGTTGCAGTTGCTATTGCCTATGTCTCCCCTAGCATTTCTACTAATTTTGCAATTCCAATGGCATTGATTGTGCTTCTTAATACCCCACAGTAAAAGAATTGAGGAAATTATTTATACTTACATATGTATTGAGATGCCTAAAAAAGATGGAGAAATTGTTGTGCTCTAAGTACTTGGGAAACAAGTCTCGTGTGAATTCCGTGGGGTTCCACACAATGAAGTTGTTATTCCCAGGGCTCCATGAGACTATTGAGTCCGTGGAGTTGTCATCCACCATGTCATACGTCTCGTTGAGAAACATTAATGCATGCAACCATCTCAGATCAAAATCAAATAAAAAAATTAATGCATGCAACCATCCCACCAATAACATTACTAAGTTGAAATCCAATCATGTAGAAGAAAAATAAAGTTTATTTATTTATTTTAATCTCAAAATAATTATTAACAAGATTTTTCTAAGTTCTACATTGCACATCAAGAAAAATTTAAAGTCAAACCAGGAACTAATAGGTGGTCAATGGGTAACTCATTGCTATAGTCCATGGCCTTTTGGCAGGGACTAATAATAGTTTTTGGGTAGAGCAAGCCACAATAAATAGAATGCACATTAAAAAATTGTGAAGGCGATAATTGTATGACATGATGCTTATCCTCATCCTTCACTTAAAAACTATCAACGTTGCACATAAACCTTTCACAAACAATGAATAATTTAAGATATCGATTTGTGGATTATGCATAATTAATGCAAAAACATATCTACTTAACCTTCACTTTGGTGTGTCGTTATCACAACATAGGACATGTAAAACATATAAGATGACTTTTCATTGGGTTTGATGGATTTATATGGATTAGTTGGTCCATATAAATCAATGTTAAATGCACACAATACTATTTTATCAATACATTTTCTCTAATATTCCTCACTCTCATATTTTCATATTTTATCATAAATGTAAACACATCATATATTATTTATGATTAGGGTGCAAAATGATCAATTTACTATTAAAACATTTTTTCCTGATTGAAGAATTATTTATCTTATAATTAAAGAGAATCCAATATATAAGTCAACACTAATGTGTGTTTCTCCTTATATTTGATGCAAGGTGTATAATTGATAATATTTAAGTTATTTTTTAAATATTGACATTATTTTGTAAATATTTCATGATAATTTTACATGCATAACCATTGTACCACAACATGGGATCTTTATACATAAATATACACATTATATTTTCCATTTATTCAACTATTTTATTATGTGTAATGTAATGGTTATTAATTTCGTTATTAAAATTTATAATTATGATTACAAATTAATCATTTAATTTATCAATAATGACAATCATTATTAATACTTAAATTTTATTATTATTTAAATATATTTTATAAAATAATAATTAAATATTAAAAATGATGATTATTGATTTTAATAATAATGTTTATATACTTAACTTAATAATTATTATTAAAATATTAAAATAATTACTATTAATTATTATAAAAATAATATTAAAAAATGACTACAAATATATGTACATTAAAGATGCCCAAAAAATAGAGGTGAAAAGATAGAGGTAGAAAGTGTTGCCACAAATAATCAAAGGGATGTTTTAGCTATTTATATTAACAAGTGTTGTGTGGCAGCTTAGTCCCTACCAAGTAGATTTGGAAATGGAGATGATAGTTGACACCTTATAATTATTGATGATGAAGATTATTGGAAGATGGGGAGAGATGAGGATTGTTGTTAAAAAAACTGAAATTAACAATATGGTAAGTAAAGGCCAATTAGAATAGATCTTTAACAATAAGCAAACATAAGTTTAAATATGTAAAATTAAATGAGAATTAAAAATATATATATATATTAAAAGTTATGTTCAATTGTTTTTTAGAAACAAAATGATAAAAAAAAATTAAATATTAAAACTTTTGTTGAAATTTCATTGAATACATATACACTATAACTTATATCTTAATTTACAATTATTGAAAAATAATCTACCCACAAATACATGGCAGAAATAAAGTAATTAATATGAAATGGAATATTCCCATAAAGTAATATGAAACGTAACATGTGAAGAAGATATCTGATAATATAATCTCACGTAAATTGTGGTTTAATGCGTTTTAATGGGAGATGTCCTTGAGGTTTTCGCTTATTAATGTCAATCTTTTCGAACCTGTGTGGTGAGTTGTCACTAATAAAAACATAATTAATGTGCATTGGGAAGGGCGTGAAGGTGGCAGGGATGGAAGGGAGCGATAAATGTTTTGAAACTTTTGTGAATCCGGGTAGAGTGAAGCTTGCGAGTTCAAGGAGTTCGGGGTGGAATTGTAGATCATAGAAGTTTTGGGTGCAAGATGTATATCATGAAATACGGGGCATGAAAGTTCTCTAGCGCCAACCTGGGAACCCACGACTATAAAATTGGCTAAGTACAGAAAGGAACGACGGTCAGTCGGACTCCCGTAAATCGCGATTTAATGCGTATTAATGGGAGATGTGCTTGAGGTTTTCGCTTATTAATGCCAATATTTTCAAACCTATGTGTTGAGTTGTCACTAATAAAAGCCTAATTAATATGCATTAGGAAGGGCATGAAGGTGGCAGGGATGGAAGGGACCAATAAATGCATTGAAACTTTTTTGAACCCGGGTAGAGTGAAGTTTGCAAGTTCAAGGAGTCTGGGGTGGAATTGTAGATCACATAAGTTTTGGGTGCAAGATGTATATCATGAAACACGGGGCATGAGAGTTCGACAGCGCCAACTCGGGAAACCGCGGCCATAAAATTGGCTAAGTATGGAAAGGAACGACGGTCGATCGAACTCGTGATGTGAGGATATAGATGGAGATGAGGATCTGTCAGTATGCCAACCTGAGAACTCGCGATCATAGAAATGCAACTAAGTATAGAACCAGAAAGGGATAATAGAGGCGAAGAATAAAAGGGAAAAACGAGTAAGTATAGAATAGGGAAAAGAAAGGGACAAAAGAACTTTATCCCTCACACAAGAACATCTATTGTTCGTTTATTAATGCCAATCTTTTCGAACCTATGTGGTGAGTTGTCATTAATAAAAGTATAATGAATGTGCATTGGGAAGGGGGTGAAAGTGGCGGGGATGGAAATGAGTGATAAATGGTTAGAAAATTTTGTGAACCCGGGTATAGTGAAGCTTGCGAATTCGAGGAGTCTGGGATCGAATTGTAGATCACGAAAGTTTTGGGTGCAAGATGTATATCATGGAACACGAGGCATAAGAGTTCAATAGCGCTAACTCGGGACCCCGCGGTCATAAAATTGGCTAAGTATTGAAAGGGGCAACAGTCAGTCGGACTCATGATGTGAGGATATAGATGGAGATGAGGATCTATCAGTCCGCCAACCCGAGAACGAATGATCATAGAAATGCGACTAAGTATAGAACCAGAAAGGGATAATAGAGGGGAAGAAGAGAATGGAAAAACAAGTAAGTATAGAAGAGAGAAAAGAAAGGGAGAAAAGAACATTCAATCTGATAATTGTGAAGCGATAGAAAGACATTAACTATGGGAAAAACATTATCAACTATGTAATATACTTGGAGCTCAACAAGCTCATGTTCAAGTTTAAAGAGAATTTGTTTATATTTATTTCAATACTATTCATATTATTTTATTTTAATAGTATTTTTTTGGTCCAAATGTAAACCATGTTCCAATTTGAAGGGTGTTTTCGGCTCATAAATTTTGCTCAAACGCATAAGCAATAGAGAAAATATATGAGTTAACATTTTCATATGGAAGCATATTCTAAAATATGACAAGCTGTAATATATGCACAATATTAAATATGGACATGACGTCAACACCTTTGTAGCTGACAGTGGGCTAGCACAATATTGCATTCTTACTGTGATGATGCCTTAAAAAAACTAAAATAACCAACAATATTTTGCCAATTCAATATCAACACAAAAAAATCATCAGATCGGAGCATAATATTCTCTCATTAATGTGTTTTAATGGGAGATGTCCTCAAGCTTTCCGCATAATATTGCCAATATTTTCAAACCTGTGTGGTGAGTTGTCACTAGTAAAAGCTTAATTAATTTTCATTGGGAAGGGGAAAAGGTGGCGGGGATGGAGGGGAGCGAAAAATGATTTGAAACTTTTGTGAACCCAGGAGTCTGTGAACCCGTGAAACTTTGAAGAATCGACTAAGTATGGAAAGGAAGGGTAGTCAGACGGACTCATCCTAGGTAGAGTGAGGCTTGTGAGTTAGAGGAGTCTGGGGTTGAATTGTAGATCACAGAATTTTTGGGTGCAAGATGTATATCACGAAACACGGGGTATGATAGTTCGATAGTGCCAACCCGGGAACCCGCGGTCATAAAATTGTCTAACTATGGAAATGAACGACGATCGGTTGGACTCATGATGTGAGGATATAGATGGAGATGAGGATTTGTCATTCCGCCACCCTGGCAACCCACGATCATAGAAATGTGACTAAGTATAGAACCAGAAAGGGATAATAGACGGGAAGAAGAAAAGGGAAAAACGGGTAAGTATAGAAGAGGGAAAAGAAAGGGAGAAAAAAACTTTATCCCTTGCACAACAACAGTTAGTCTGATAATTATCAAGTGATAGAAACACATTAATTATGAGAAAAACATTCTCAACTATGAAATATATTTGGAGCTCGACAAACTTTAGTTCAAGTTTAAAGAGATGTTGTTTTTATTTATTTCAATATTATTCATATTATTTTATTGTAATAGTATTTTTGGTGGCCCAAATGTAAATCATGTTCCAATTTGAAGGGTGTTTTTGGCTGGCAAAATTTTCTCAAATCCATAAGTAATAGACAAAATATATGACTTGGCATTCTTATATTCAAGCATATTCTCAAATATGACAAGTTTTACTATATGTACAATTTGGATAAACTATGCAGACTAGAGTTTTGTAACCATACCTCTTAGTATGTGGACCTTGCACTATGTTGGATGTTTCACTTGTACTTGTCAATAGTTCTTGTGAACTAAAAAACATGTGTTGTAAACGACATAAACATATTTACCATGGCATAGTAGAATAAATAACCGAGGATATTTGTTTCCTAAACATAGCAAGAGCATAATCTATGAATATTTACCTTTGGGCTTGTTGTTGTGTTGATGTGTGCGATGATTGACTACTCATGCCCATGTCACTTGTCAAACATTTTCTGATACAAACATGTGTACATCGAACATCACAACAAAAAAATATGCATACACATTGTATATTGTTCATAATTGATATGGATGCACATTAGGCACATACATTGTATTTGATTTGGTACTACTGTTGGCATACCTTTTGGAATATTATACTCCAACTTCCTCAGTTGTGGCACATAAGGCTTCATCCTTGTGTTCAACTAGTCTGTTTGTTTTTCAATGTAGCAATGCAGAGAATACAATGGACATGAAGGCAACTTGCTACGCAGTGACACATGTAAAAAAAATGGAATACAATTTTATTTATTTCAAGGTAGTAGCACATAAAATACAATTGACATGAAGATAAGTTAATATATAGGAAGATATGCAGTATATAAGAAAAACAAAACAAAAGAGCTGCAAATCAGTAGAATAAATATAGACAAAATAAATGAAAAACAATTTTATATGGAATACAGGTAGAAGTATGCACCTTTGTATGTCTTCTTCTACATTTATGGTTAAAAGTTCTTTGTCTTGTCCAGTTTTCCTGCTTGTTTCAATGAAGGAAAGTACAAAACACAATGAACATGAATGTAAGTTGGTATGTAAGGAAAAAACAAGGAATATGTACATATAGTAAATAAACTAGAATCAAAGGAATAGAGTAACAGATAGTGTTAGAAGCATGTACCATTTTTTTTCCTTGATCCATGTCTGTGTCTATATAAAAAAAAATTGTGTCCAAAATCAATTACAAACCAGGAAAAACTAAGAAGTTGGATGATTCTAGCCGAATAATTTGGTTTTGTGCAACAAGCTAGCCATATATGCTTTGAGACATAGAAATATGATTTTGTAATATGTTTGATGTATATTTCACAATTCAAGTATAATACTAATTGGATCGTGATCAGACCAGTATGTGTCTAAGATAAAGAGGTTGTATTGTGAAATGTGCACATTTGACCATACATGGTCAATAAGTGCGTTTTGTACATGGTTTATCTTATCCAAAAGAAAGCGGAGACTATAACTGCACATGTAGGTTTCCAATTCTTTTGTTCTGGCATTATTTTGTAGCATGTCAATATTGAAGTCTCCTAGAATGATAATGGTTTCGTTCAGATGTAAATTCTCTAATGCATTTGAAATAACATTTAGTATGTTGGAGAATGTTGCATGCAAAGAAACATAGAGATTAAGTATTGCAATTTCTGATTCATGGAAAATTACTTTTACCAGCACCATCTCAACATTGTTTTCTTCGAAATGCATATGCTCCAAAATTGTTACATGTTTTTTCACTAATATCATCACCCCATGTGTAATATAACTTGATATGCAATTGTGATTTGGAAATTGCTTGTTTTGCATACATAATGTCATGTATGTTTCCTGCAAGCACAAAATATCGGATTGCATTGTGTCATAGTCATTGAGTATAGCATCCATATGTGCATGTAGGCTACACGTGTTAAGTGAGAGAATTGATACATATGAGTTTGTTTGTATGGATTGGTAATCATGTTGTAGATGCCATTTTGCACTACTCCTAAGGCGTTGCATCTCAATATCAACTTTATGTTTGAATTTGAAGTTATCTTTTGTAAGAGCGCTTAGCAAATACAAGGAGTCTATACTTCTGACAGAGGACAATGCTATGTATACAAGTCCATGTATTCAAATTCCAGCAGGGTCGAACACAACACTATCAAGTGTTATCCCTTGTGATCTGTCGATTGTACGTGCACGTGCAAGTTTAATTAGAAACTGTTTTTGAATCTTCAGTCGACCTGTCTTTGCCGATGTTGATACTGGTTTTGATATTCGTAAGATAGGTGTCCAATCGCATGCAGTGTTTGAATTATATAGATAAGATAACTTGTTTGCTTGTCGGTGGCCACTATGTGGCTCATGGAACTTAATCGAGAGGACATCAATTTTTTTTGTTTTGGTATAAGCTTTGAGTATTCCATCTGCACCATTCACTAAGCCATCCTGTGAATCATAGTTGCAGGCATATATTTCAACTAGCATGTCTAATTTTAGGGCAAATTGCAAAGGAAAAGTGGTTGTATGTTGATGACATGGTACATTTCCATGGTTGTCTTCTTTGAGGTCAATTGAATTGATGATGATATCATCGCCGGGAATGAGCGATAGCATGTATCTGTTATGCATTGCAACATCCCTATTCTTGTAGAACATGTAAGGGAAGGTTGGGTATGTTGGTGCAGGTCACATGCACCTTGAATTGATATATTTTAAGTCGTCATATGTTTGGTTGTTTGTCTGCATTCTATTTAGAATTGCAATAAATGCATTCTATTCAGAATTGCAATAAATGTTTCATTTGTCTGGCACATTGTAGTATGTAATTCAAATAATTTTATATTGTCTTTCCAGAAGTCATGCGTCATTGTTTTCATATTGACCGTAGGTTGTTCAAATATCAAAGAATCTTGGATGGGTTGCACCTGGTAAAGATCCCCACAAAATATCATGTCAATGTCCCCAAAGTATTTCGTGTGCACATGTTTTATGTTTCTCAGTCGGTTGTCAATGGAATATAAGAAGCGAATTCTAATCAAAGATGCCTCATCTATGAAGACAAGTTGTAGTTTGTCATAAATATTAGACAATGTATCTAACATTTCCTTACTGAGTGGAAGAAAATGTGACTTGTTAAAAGGAATTAAAAATGCAGAGTGGATTGTTGTTCCACCTACATTATATGCAGCTTTTCCTGTGTATGCAACTATTAGCCCCTTTGGTTTCATAAGGTCGGTCGAATTGTTTGAATCATAGATTCGTCTACGCATTTGGAATAGTGCTTTCACTGTGAATGTCTTACTTGTTCCTGCCCCGCCTGTAAGGAACAAGTGCACATAAGTGTGCATGTTTAATTGTTTTTTAATTGCAATGTCCTTTAGAATTCGTTTGACTTTATAGTATTCGTTATTTTCAATAAATAAATGATGTTTTGTGACTTGAAAGCCAGGATTGATACGTTTTTCAATGGCGTATGCTCGAGGACAAGGCAAATATGTTTGCAAGTCATAGGACTCACAAAGAGTTCTACTTGTTTTATGATTTGTCAATGTCTCATCAACATTGTCAGGGTTTTCTAGTTCATGAACTACACTTTTTAAATCATCCCATGTTGTATTAACGTTGTATGTAAATCTAGATTCATGGGTTTCTATTGTAGTCTCATAAGAAATATATGCATCTTCCCATGTAGGGAAGTTATGTTTCAATGTGTTTTCATTTTGATCAAATGGAATGTACACCAATAGTTTTTCTCTACAATAGTTTTCATAGTCACTGTGTTTGTTGTATTTGACAAAGCGTATTACATTTGGTTTTTTCTTTTTGATATGGGTGTACCATTTTTTTTGTAATGCGATACAAACTCTGCTACGCAGATATGCTTAATAGGAGATGGATGTTGGAGGTAATAATCAATAATAGAGTGACATATCACATCCTCTGAATTAGCAGGCTCTTGTTCTAGCAAAAAAAGTGGTAGCGCAAATGTGCATTTCTCAAGTGGAGATGTGTTTATGAAGACACATTTCCTTAAACTACAGTTCAGAGGCAGGGAAAGTGCAATGTGGACTGCTTGTTGAGTAGACATTTGTTGAACATTAAGTAATGTATTTCCAAGTGTACGTATCATTTGCATAGTATCAATATGACTTTTTTCATGTTCTTTGTGTATTCTTCTGAATGCACTTGTCATAGATTTGTCAACCTTTGTCATGTACGAGGTACAATATGATGTTGCAGCATATGCATTGAGGACATACTGTGCATTTGTATTTGCATTCCACATAGCTGGCATGTCCTTGGAGAAACTGTTGTTCCAAATATGTGAAAGATTTTGTTTAAGGAAAAATGTTGGTTGTTTAAGCGTAGATTGTATCTATTGGATGTACTCATCTTATGTTATATTTAGCTCTACCAAGAAGTCTTCGAAGCTCATTAAGTCATCAGAGTCTCGTTTTTCTAGAAATGTGAAAAAAGATTTAGATTTCTCAATGAGAACATTGTCCTCTAAACTAATTGGCTCTATGATTATTGTTATTCTCATTGGCGGCACACGGAAGTTGTATCTGCAATGTGAATTTTTTCGTTTTGTATAGCTTCTTGTATGATAATGTCTATGAACTTTGGCAAGTTCTGGATCCAAATGATTTGTGTTGCATGTTATGTATTTGTCTAGAAACTGCTCAATCTGTGAGTTGTTGTCATTTCCATAGACCAATGCACCCTCTATCCATAGCAGTGCATGGTCATGCTCACTCCCTCTATTCTGGACTTCAGTCACAAAATAGTATTCTGATATTTTTCTGAAGAATGTTTCATCATGACATATCAATTTCCTCAAATCATTTATTCTATGCCTATAGTAATGAGTACATGTCACTGGGTCTTTTCTAATGAGGTAGTCAATGTCATCATTTTCCAATGTATCCATTTTTTTTTTCTTTTTCTGTTCCTATACAATGAAGACACTGTAGCCACCAACGGATCCTAGCGATGCTCTGCACTTGTAAATGCGATGAAAAAACTTGGGGGTCCCAATTTTCAGATCATTGAAAAAATAGTTTTCTTTTTTTGTTGCAAGTAGTCAGGAGAGATGCGAATGTTTTTGAAATCTATGTATCCAATATCAAATTTTAGGATTTTTCTAGGTTTGCCTTGTACTTGAAATCTTTGGCCAATAAATTTCTTCCTTGTAGTTGGATTTTTCTTATTCACACCCACATGCAAGAGAGCACTTGCTCAATTATTATGCGCATTGTTTTGAAAAACAAATTTGTTATGTGATAGGAGAAGTCACCGCTTGAATGTAGCAGTTCCCATCGAACTATTTTTTGGTAGCTGAATCATTTTGTGATGTCACTGGGACATGGATCTCCATATCACAGTGTTGGGAAGTTCATTTCCTCAGCAAATTTGTCCTTGAATATTCTAAGTGGACGTTTCCCTTCAATAGGTACAATCTCAACAATCTTGTCTTGCAAGTCACAAATGCGTTGTGAGTCAGTGAATCCATGTATCAATGTTTCAACAAGTATTTCATTCTCTGATTCATTGCTTGTATCAAATTCACTAGTAGTGTCAAAAGTTTGTGTAGAGATGTCATTTCCTTCTTCAAGAACATTGTTCCAGTTATCATTTATACAGATGTTTTGTTCTTTGTACATGGCCCTGGAACATAATTCTTTTAATTCTTTCATGACAATGTGCACACGCAGTTTACCTATCTGGTATGAATTTTTGTATTGCAAACATATTTTGAGAGCTACAACAATTGTCATTGTATCGCTAATGAATTGTCGCAGGGCTTTTTGCACAACATCTAGTTGGACAGACACATTAATAATTGATCCTGTTAATCCCATTTGGGGTTGTTTATAGCCCTGACATCTGATTTGTGCAAATGCAATTCGCAGAGACACAAGTCTATCTTCAAGTTTTGTAAGTGTAATTACATTTGGTAGTGGTGTGTTACATCTTATTTGGTCAGGCATTGCAAAGTGTGGCAATTTTCCATTTTCAAGTGATCGTTTGCATGGAAGACAAATATTGCCACTGGAAAATGTTCTATCGTTTAGTGTCAAGCCGAGGTATTCTTTTTGCAAGTCAAGGGTGAAAGACTTAGTGTTTTTTGTGAAATTCAATTGCTCGCAAATCACACATGCAATGGAAGGAGTTTCTTTAATTTGCTTCATATAGATCTGTTTTCATCTATCTTCCCTACATAAGCATGCGTAGTAAGTGTTTGTTGGTTTTCACTGCTAGAAGTGCATGGTGTTGGTTCTAGGCCACGATATGTGATTTTTTCCGCTCGGTTAGTATCATGACCATTGTGGGATATGTAGTTGCACATGTTTCTCTCACGTATCTATTTTTTCAACATGTGATAGGTTAACTTATGGTTTCCACTGGAAACTAGTTTCACTTGTTGACAAGCCATGTTGAAGGTGGAATCAACATTTGTTATGAGCATTGCCTCCTCACCATCTCGATGGTGCAAATGATAATGTTCTTTTTCATTGGACATGTGATGTTTGTGTTCAACAGAAAGTGCGAAAATGCGATTGTGTTGTGCACAAACAATTTTTTTTAGGTTGTGATATGTGATTTTTTGTTTCTTGGTCGAGCTCCCTTTTACCTCAAGATGACCGGTTGTACAACCCAGAGGTCTAGAAGGAAGTGCACCAATGTATTTTTATCTCTCACGTATGTCATTTTTCAAGTTGGGATAAGTTAGTCTACATTTATTTTTTAAGCTCTGTATGACCTGATGACAATTGTGATGAGTTTCATTCTCATTAGATAGCATGTGATGCTTATGCATATTCGATGCGGTTTGGGTGGCATGGAAAGTGGATCTTGAACTAGAAGTATTTCTTATCAAAGGTTGATAATGGATGTGTGGCGTATCCATTTTCAATGATATGATGTCAATTGTTCGATCGTAGTTTTAATCAATACAGTAGGAATGGACAGTACCATCTGAAAGGGATGACCAAACTTGGATATTCACTCTGAATGTGATAGATATCCATTGTAAACAGAGTTTGATACCCTCTACATTTCCATTCTCATATGGCATTGCCATGTTTACAAGGTATTGTTGCCAACTTCCAATTATCAACATACTTTCTAGGAGATATGGTAAAAGGTGTTGATGCAAGCAATTAAACGCCTATTGATTGCCACCTATAATTGCATTGAAAAAGGATTGCACAGTGTAAAGGTGCAACGAGTGCACATCGAATTATGTTGCTATCAAATAGAAAATTACATTGAACAAACTATCTCCACAACTAGATGCAATAGTTGTCACTATGTGCAATCCATGGGAGTGTATATGATGCATAATTCATTTCCAATGCGATTGAAGGTCTTTGCAGATGAGGGACAAGTAAATATCATGTCCTCTAAGATTTCATAGGGATAATTCTCTATAGATTAGTGGTTCATAATGATCACTCATAGGATTGAAATCATGGAACAAGATGCAATATGGATCCCTAGATGCAGTTTTGTTGAATAGTAGATATCTTGTTTTTCTTGTCAATGACCAAATTCCAATTGATATATTTGGCCACTTGGACAACCACCGTATACAAAATGTATCTCCCCAAAGTCCCCTATCATGTGTAGGCAGAGTTGTAGATGAAAACAACCACATCTATGAAAAATACGTACTGACATCATGGATTCCATGCAATTGGCAAAGAAAATCAGATGCCAATTCGCATTGATACGACTTTAATGCCTCAACGTCACCATTTTTTAAACAGGCCAAGAAATGATCTATCAATCCATTGTGCAACTCGGTCGAGGAATAACGGAAATGCAATAGAACTTGAAATGCATCGAAGAGGCAATCTCCCATAGTATACGAGAATGCATCTAATCTAAAAAGTCTATTGCTATGCAATACCTAGTCGATGTTGTCATGTACAATGGAGTCTGTATCTGTTTCATAGCACTCGACATCTATTACTTGCTTCATCTTTTAAGTTGTGATTTTCAAGATGTTTCTTAGCTATATCTAGATAATATGCAAATAGGAAAAATAGAAAAATGAAAACTATAAGTTTGGAACTGCTTACCAATTACGCTATGTATCCTTCAAACTTCTTCGTGTCAAATTCAATGCCCCGTGGTTGCTATAGCATATGAAAAACAAACAAAGCTATAGTGAGCACTGAACCATATAGAAGAGATAGTGCAAATCAAATAACACTATAAATTTGCTCAGCACAAAGACAAAGTATTTACGACATCATTTTTGAACTTATTCTAGGTGTGCATCTTACAAGCATTTTGATAGCCATTGTATATAGCTTTATAGTCCTATTCACCATTTATTTTCATCCCCGGTCTTCACAAATCAACACCAAACAGATCTGAAACGACTTGTTGATGTCTTCCACTCAGAAAACCCATATAGATGGTATGTAGGATAAACAAAAGCGGAAGAACTAGGCATTACAGACTTTTACCACAGGAATGAAACCAACACACAACACAACTTTTTAAGGTTTAAACTATCTTACAAGACGAAGAAGATATTCTAATATTTTTCAATTATCTTACAACATGAAGAAGATATTCTAAAACTAGGTACTGGGAAACTCAGTCTGATACAGATCAGTCAACTTCCCATTCAGATTAAAAAGAATCATTTCCACAAAATGAGGTTTAGATCTGAAAACGATGATGGAAGATGCTTTGCAAGACCCAAATACCAACATAAAACCAACAACTATATGTGGTTTTTGAATCAGAGAATAAAAGCATGCCCTGTCATAACCTACAAAGAAGGGATGGCAAGGTCCTCGTAGATGCTTTCTCCATAATGAAAACTATGAATTCGTTTTGCAAACCCCTTTGCATTTCCATTTTACAAAGAGCTATGGTATGATGTCCATAACATGAAAGTGGGAATATGTGATTGGAAGGGAAGAACCTGAAAAAAACGCACCAAACGTATGGTTTTCAGGAACAAAAAATATGAGGAGAACATCTGATTTCCTTTTTTATATGTCACTATGGTTGCGACAAAGATGGGTTATGTGTCCAACATTGACATTCAAAGGTGACAAGATTTCTTGTTCAAGAACAAGAATAAGACAACAATACACTTATGTTTCTCCGATCCCAGTAGCCACATATAAAGATGTTATGCAAGAGGATTTTCACTTAGGCATTCCTAGTATTGAAAATTCTTACTTGCAAACTGCAAATAGTAAACAACAAACAACGAATAGGAATGAAACCATGGAACTGAAACTTACTCGTGAATGGGGAATGATAGAAGCACAGTTCCAATTGTGGATGTAGAACCCCAACCCTGCAAACTGCAACAAAAGGTGCAACTGCAGCTGCAGGAAACCAACCTTGCAAAGTTAAAGCAAACAAGGGCGCAGGATTCCAACCCTGCAAAGTGTAAGAACAGGTCGAACTGCGGGTGCAGGTCCCAGGACTTCAACCTTGCAAAGTTGAAGCAAACAAGAGCAAGCAACAAACAACAAACTAGTGAAAAAGCACCAAGACGTCCAACTACAGTTGTAGGACCTCAACTTTGAAAAGTTGAATCAAACAACAATAAGCAACATCCAACGAACCAACGAGCAATCAACAACCAATGAACCAATAATGCCGGTGAAGAACAATATTGCCCAAATTCACTGTAAACAAGATTGTATCCAAAATGAGGAAAATGTATTGTAACACGCATGTTAAGTAAACATTTAAGGTTGTGAGGCCTGTTAGGTAAACATTTAAGGTTGTCAAAACCGTTCAAGGGCCTAGCACTATGTAAACATTTAAGAAAGAATGCAGTGTGACAGGCCTGTTTACGTACATAACAATAAAAAAAATGTCTCTTTAAGTACTTAATAATAATAAAATAATAATAATAATAATAACAATAGTTCGAACAATAGAGACTATGCAAAAAATTTATAGTAAAAGGACAAACTAATATGAAGTCAACTAATAAAACACTGACTCTCAATGCTCAAAACTTTGGATATCTAAACATTTAAATAAAAATAATAAAAATTCAAAAAGACCGTAGATGATCAAAAACTTTGGATATGTTAACATATAAAACATCGAAAATAGCGAAGCTGGAAATAAGACTTCGAATCTATTATCTAATGAGATCATGACATATAAGGTATTTTTTATTATATAAAAAATAATGTTTTTAGTTCTCTAGTTCGAACAATAGAGATTATGCAATAAGTTTTAGTCAAAGGACAAACTAATATGAATTCAACGAATTATCGATAACTATAGTCCCTCTATGCCTTCGACGAGGACTAATAAGATAAGGATAAGAACATAGAACCAAGAATAATAGCAAGGTTATTATAAAAATAATTTATAATTTATAATACAATAAACTTATCTTCCCAGGGAATTTATAATTAATTATTAAGCTTTAATAAATTATAAAAAACAATCTCTTATTAAACCTTACTTGGAACTTAAAGTGAAAATTAAAAGCAATTAACATTTCGAGGAAATGGCTCCATAAACAAATTACTAACATAGATTACATATCAAGATGTCCAAACCCAATTGTACCTCATTAACTATAAACTATTTGGTTGACTTCTTATTGAGCATTTTACTTGTTCTATATCAACTAATGTCTCGTTCAAATCTTCTAAATAAGAATTACTAATTTATACTAACAAGTTTCTTGTAAAAATTTTCTTGAAAATTATTAATAATTTAAAAAATAAAAATAAAAAAAATTGTAAGATGTTAAAAGTTTTAAAATTGCACAATCTTTTAAAATTTACAATGAATTAATTTGGTAATTTTGTGATTTAAGTCTGTGGCAAGAAGAAGCAACTCAAAGGAAGGTGTGAATTCTAGATGGCAAGGACATCTTACGTTGGGGTCACTCTCCTCTTGGTTCATTTACAATTAAAGAAGCTTATAACCTCAAAGCCAAATTTCACCTACAACCAAGAGAAAACATTTGGCAAATTATTTGGAATTCACACCTATGGCCAAAGATCTCTACCTTTCTATGTCTCCTTGTTCAGAATTGCATACTTACATGGGACAATCTCAGGAAAAGAGGATTCATTGCACTGTCAGTTTGTCACCTCTGCACGCAACAAGAGGAGTCTATGGAGCATGTTATAAATCAATGTTCCTTTAGCGCTGAAATTTGGGCCAGAGTGGCACAAATCATGAGGAAAACAAACAGGGCCAGGGATAACATAACCCTCACCATTGAAAACTAGGGGTCAACAGTTTTCCACAACCCCATTCTAAATAGGGTCTGGCAGTTGCTACCAAGAATTGTTGTTTGGAAAATTTAGAAGGAGAAAAACAAACAAGTCTTCCACTCCAAGTCCTCTCCCCCCCCCACATCTGGGATAATATTTTTGACAACACTCAAGAAATGATTAGATCTCAACAGTGGTCTCAAGAGGACCTTTCATGTAACCCTAGTGAAAGCATAATCCTCTCCCAATGGCATTTAAATCTCAACCTCATTCATCCTACTCTTAACCTTAATCCCCATCCCCCCCACACTAATAGCTCCATGACTTGGCAATGTCCTCCCCAAGGTTTTTTTAAACTGAACTTTGATGGTGCTTCCAAGGGAAACCTCGGACCTGTCAATTTTGGGGTGGTCATCAGGGACAATAATGGTAAAATCAAACATATCATTGCTGGTAATCTAGGTTGTGACTCCAACAACTCAAAGGAACTTTGGGGTCTCATTAGAGGAATTCAATTGGCCTCCAAGTTGGATATGACTCAACTTGTCATCGAAGGGGACTCCCAAATAATTATCCCTCTGGCTACTAAAATTCTAAATGGTTCTAACCCTGCAAAAGTCTCCCCCAATTGGTGTCTTCCCAGTTCCCTAGAAGTCTTTCACTACCCCTACATCCTAATCTTACTTTGATCCCTTCCCACATCGTTGAGAGGCTAACAAAATAGCTGACAAGTTAGCAAATGAAGGAGTCTCTCTATCTAGAGACGATTTATCGATTGACGCCAGACTCCTCCCTGCCCCTGCCATGTTAACACAATGTTTTGATTTGGCTCAAAGGGACTATTCCTCTCTGGATGGGGTGCCACATGTTCCACATGCAATCTAAAGTTTTAAATGCAGTCAGTCGTCACCTTCACCTCAAACTTCACTCCTATGCACGACATTTATGCTAGAACATTCAATGTGGGTTTGATGAGCATGAGAAACTTCACACTCTTGTTTATAATGGTGGATAACATCATACACGTAGGTACAAGGAAGCTAAGTGTTGTCAACTTAGGATTAATGGCAACTTCAGGGGCATGGACAGGTAACATATCTGAGTTTTTGTTCATGCTTCACTCACTGCACCTCATTCTTGCTTTGTTTGATGACTTACCTCCCTCCTTGGCGCCTTTTATGGTTTACACCCTCCTTTTCTCTTTCCTCCCTGCCTCTGGTTCTCTAGTTTCATCTCCATAGCCATGCTTAGGGAGTGTGGCAAGCCCAAACATGGCCTAGATTTCTATCGTTATCTCGCTAGATGCCCTCTCCCCGCTCCCCCCTCTGCCCAGCCTACAACTACCCCTTAGATCTCCTCCTTCCTCGGCTTCGACCTCAGTTGAGCCTCATTTCAATGTCAATATTCAGGAAAATTACAATTGGGGTCCTATCTTGGTGGAGGAGCAATTTCCCTCTATTCCACCCCAACCACCCATCGAGTCTTCACTGATCTCTCCTGGGGACACTCAACATTTTTTGAGTTCTTTCTTTTAAGTGGGCGGTAGTTTGCCCAACCAACCTCTAGACGAGCAATGTAGTTTCGTTGTCCTTGAGGAGACATGCCCCATGGCCATTGAGGAAATTTCTCTTGTTTCCACTTGCATGGATACATACCTTACTCAGACCAAACCTGAGACATCAACAATGGCTCCCCTGCGCAGCTTCTCCGAGGACAATTGCAACTCATATTTGACCTGAGTTGGGATGTTGCAGATCAACTCTTTCACCAGGATATCATCAGTCGCATGATGGATATACTTTTCGACTCACTTTCAGGCGAGCCTATCAACCGAAAATGCCCCACCTACTGCCATCCCTTCATCATCACTCTTGCCTGGCCGTTTTCTCCTCAAGGTGATGGAAGTAACAACCCATCTGATGTATGATGTTTTTTAGTCTTAGCCTTTGTTTTTTGTTTTTTTTGATAGATGCAGTGCTCTACTAGCTCTCCAGTTTTACAATATTTTCATACACTTACACTTTTAATTATAATGCTTAGAACAATCATAAACACTTTCTCTAGGACTTGGGTATAGTTCTAGTTTCCATTGTTGGCAGAACATATTCCAAATCCTTTAATACTTGTATGGATTTCAATTTTAAAAGATAATATAATCTTTTACTTTAAAAAACAACAAATTAATTTTAAAATGCAACAAATATCTTTACAAGTTGTAAATGTAGCTAAATCAACAGCTGAGGTTGGATAAGCAAAGCATGTATATGTAATTGTTTGCACAAATAAAGGGTAGTTAAAGAACCAACAAATTAAAAGAGCTGTTTGAGGGGTTTATTTAATTATTGAAGTATGATCAACATATTTATATTCAACATTTCCCCAAAACTTTTACACCAATGAGAATGAGAGTATTTTATAATACACCCGATGACGTTAAATAAAGGTTCCCATGCAGCTTGAGGGGCATTCGAAGAATCGAACCAGAGACTTTTCCACTTAAAGGAAAATATGAAATATAACATAGATTAGGGCAAAGGAGATAACTTAATTAACATATTTGCACCAGTGGTCTAGTGGTAGAATAGTACCCTGCCACGCTACAGACCTGGGTTCGATTCCCGGCTAGTGCAATAGAGATAAATATTGTTTCTAATTTGATTTAGGTATTGAGGTTGTTCGTTGAAGGTACGATACCACAGACGGTGATGCTGAGTGATTGTGTCCATTTTCCTCTTTTCTGAAAAGGAAGGACAACAGTGTCCATCATTATCAAAATAAACAAAAGAAAACGTTTATCTGATGTCATTGTAGTATAGTGGTAAGTATTCCCGTCTGTAACGCGGGTGACCCAGGTTCGATCCCCGACAACGGCAATATTTATGGAAATTTTGTTACGCTCACCTTCATTGAATTTGTTGTGTGCATTATGATATCTCATAGATTTGAATCTACATCTCCTTTAACTCCGCAATATTTTAATTACCTATTTCATTTACCCCTTAATTATTAGGCAAAGTTGTATGAAAAAATGCACTTATTTCGTTTACCACTTAATTATTATGTAAAGTTATATGAAAAAATGCTTTTCTATTTCATTAGAAGGTTAATAATTAATTTTAAATCCTCTTTAAAAGTGAATCCTTAATATGTCTAATAACCTTAATAGTTATGCTTTTTACTATTGTGATGCTTGATACATAGATAAAATATTCCTCAGTGGCCTTGGCAACACTTCTTACTTTTATCTTGCTCAAGTTGCCTCAAGTTTCTCTTTTAAGTTTAAATTTATGCATCTTTCATGGTAAGGGATCTAAGTTTGGTAAGAATCAATATAATTTGTTGGAGGTTGTTATTTATCTATTATGATGTATATTTGCAATTGTTATTTAACAATTTATATATATAGTAATTAGTAATTTGGTTGTGGTCGAAAGTGAGAAGCATGCATAATAATACTCACGCTTAGGCACAAATGGACCAAAGCCCGTTTCCATCTACCTTAAGACTCGTCTAATGATATTTATTTAGCTCCTCAAGGTGGTCATGGGAGAATTCAAACGTAGTGGTTGAACATCAAGGATACACATAGCACTGCATGCACACACATATGTGGAGCAAAGCCCACACCTATGTTCCCCTTAAGGCCTATTAAAATTATATTCTTCTGATTTTTTTTTTCCCTAGCTACCCATAACATCTTTTCTTAAGAGGCTTTCTCTATGAGCTTCCTACATAACCTTCTTCTCCTTGATCATCCTTGCTTTGCACCTTTAGTTATTAGTATTTTCTATTATGCATCTCAATCTTCAATTTGATGACCCATTGTTGATCTAATACATTGTTTTACGGTCTTAAGGTCAACCTCACGAGGATATGAATCCCTCTGCGTTTTTGTAGAGGTGGTGCTCCTCTTTGGCTGAAGTGTTATAAAGTTCCTTATATGATTCTTCAATAACTGAAAGATCTCCCAACAAAGCTTGTAAATACAAATGTACAATCTTTATATACAAATATACATCATATCATTTGAGGAAAATATAAGATAAAGTGTGTCAATGAAGATTTGTGTCTACAAGATTTTTGGAGTCTCCATTCAACAAACATTATTTCTTTCTTGTCAGATAAAATGAACCAAGAATCTACTAAGACTTTGCAAGAAGAAATGGAAAAACAAAGATGGGCATGTCATCAAAGAACTTTATAAGAGTTCATCATTGAAACTCAATAAATAATATGATAGGCACACTTTAAACATCTCATGCTCAAAATATCAATTCTTGAGACGTCATTAAATTTATGCCCCAAAATAGCTCTCTATAGATGAATCAATAATAATATCCCACATGTGATAAATTTAACATTGACAAAAAAAGAAAGATGTCTCAGCAACCTCATCAATATCAATGACAAATTGATAAACTGTAATTAAAATGCAATTGCCTTTTACAAGGAGGGATCTTGTTCCCCTGGACATAATATATTACAAGATGACTAAAGACTCTTGAGAAAGAATTGCTCAGGCGCAAATCTTCCTGTTTGTTTGACAATACATGAAATATTTGATGGAAAGAAACATAAAGAAGAACATGTAGGGAGGAAAGTTTTTAGCAGGCCAATTCAAAGAATCTTGGAAAGATAGAGCTTTTCTTCTTGCAGACTCTTCACCACTATAGACCTCTGACTTCCAAACCTTTGATGGTGCTTTCTCTTGCCCTTTTAAAATCTTCTCTTAATGTTCTTGAAGTAGTTAGGGTTTTCCTTTCTAGATTTTTTCACACAATTCATTTTTGGAGTAAACCACTTTTGATTTTTAATTTAGTGAATTCTCATTAATTGTTTTATGTCATTAAAATTTGTGCCTCCAAGTAGGGCCCACTTATTCCTTTAATAAAGTTTATTTAATAAACTTCATTTTCAAATTTTCAATTTGACTA
>JZKD02S0127927.1:0-12318 GCA_000966675.3 Picea glauca
TATATACCATGAACTAAAATCAGTAATACCTCACCAACCAAGTGCCATACATAAAACATGAACCATTCATTAGATGTAGGAAACCTTTACATCCATCATATAGTAAACCATAACTGTAATGTAGCCTCAAAATGTACCAATATATTCATTAACACTCTTCAACCAATATGCCTCAAATATGCTCCAAAATCACAAGATGTACTATAACAAACTATCATATAGAGTGTGCCAACCATAGAAAGACAATACACTAGAAATATACCACTGTAGATCTGCCTTATACAACAAGTACCGACCAACCTACAAACCCTCAGGGGTACATTCTTTATCTTCCATAACCAAACCCTATGGAATTACCAATAACCAACTACAAAAGCATATAACATACCTTTTAATTTCTATAGAAGTTTCTATTGTACCAGATCACAGTCACACCTTCCTTTAGTCACTTCTCAGCCCTGCAACTTGTCACTGATGATAGATCAAATCTTCTTTTTCATATTTGGCAATAGATCTGCTCTTTGTCTTTAGTAAACCTATGAGTATCTATGCTTTTTCCCACTATGGCTCGTGGATGTCGACTCCCTTCTAGTAATGCAACCTGCGAATGTATTTAGGAAAACCCTAGTTTGGTACCCACAGTATCGACCTTTCGTACCTGCAAATTTTTCATTGCTTCAGACTCACTGCTAAATATTTGTCAATGATACCTACCCATAACAATTCAAAAAATAAATATATTCAATGTGCTCAACAGGTGCTAATAGGAGACCCTTTCTCTCATATTTATACTCTCCAAGTAGCTTCCTCAAGGGGTTACCTTCTAAACATCTTTTCTCAACTTCCTTCTTTTATTGTTAACCCACTTCTAACCACTTTGTCCACTTACAACTACTTTATCCACAAATAGTAAACTCACCACTTCTAGTTTCAACTAATTTATTTTTAATTATTTTCTTTTTAGAACAAATTAACTCATGATTAACTCCTAGTTACAACCACTTTGACTAGTAAACTTCTTCTAGGAGATTCTAGAATAAATTGACTTCTTTGACCTTCTGGGGGCTTCTATATAACTCATGAGGGTTCTCCAACTTCACAAGGCCATAACTCTCTAACTGTGAGGAGTTATGTGACGTTACAGATATCACCATAAATGAAATGACATGTACTATCCATCTATAATAGTCTTACCTAAAAATACATTGATATTCATGCTAGTATACCTCAAACAAATGTTAGTCCCTTAAACATATTTTTGGGGGTACCGAAATTTTCTACCATACTTTATTCAAGGGTTGAAATCAATGACAACCAACCCAATTAAGCAACAATATCCCCCTTTGGAATTCATGGAAACACTCTGATGCAACATTGAATTCATATCACTCATGCTCCCCCTATGATCATCGCTCCCCCTATACTCATGCCTCTTTGCTCTGTCTCCAAGCATCAAAATAATCTCTCCATGCATCTGATAAATCTCCCCCCCTTTGACATCAATGGAAAATGTATCTTCCCATCGGGGTTGCTCCCCCTAACTGAGTTGTCCACAGGGTTTCTCCCCCTGACTGAACTCTCCCCAAAATGAATTGTACTCTTTATGGTGATTCCTCATGTAAATATAAGACATATAAGAATAACATTCAAAATTCATTGTGGGACATAAACTATGCCAAGTTTATGAAAAATATACTCAAAGGCTTCCCTTGGAATTAGTTTTGTAAATATGTCTGCAATTTGTTCTTTGGTCCCAACATACTCAACTCGAATGTTCATCTCTACAACCTATTCTCGTAGAAAATGATACTTGATTGGAATGTTCTTTATATTGGAGTGCATCACTGGATTCTTTGAGATACTGATGGAACTTGTATTATCACAATATATTGGAATGGGCTCATCATACTCAACTTGTATATCTGTCAAAGTTTGTTTCAACCATAGAACCCATGTACAACATGTTGTTGTTGCAATATACTATGCTTCATCTATAGACACTGATATTGATGATTGTTTCTTTCTCATCCAAGATACTAGACACTCATCCAAGTAGAATGCTACTCCACTTGTACTTCTTCAGTCATCAATGCAACATGCCCAATCTGCATCTGTGTAGGAAATAAGTGATAAATCCTTTCCTTTTGTATACCATAATTCAAATTATTTTGTACCCTTGAGATATATGAATATCCTCTTTACTTCTAGAACATGTGATTCCTTTGGTGTTTCTTGAAATCATGCCACATGTCTAACTGTCTACATTACATCTAGTCTTGATGTTGTCACATAAAGTAGGATGCCAATCATTGACCTATATTTCCCCTGGTCTATAGACTTTGAATCATCATCTTTACTTAACTTACAATTGGTCTGCATAAGAGTATTTACACGTTTGCAATCTTCCATTCTGAACATCTTTATCATTTCTATGATATACTTGGTTTGAGAAATAAAAATGCCTTGGTTGCTTCGACATATCTGAAGACCCAAAAAGAAGGATAATTCTCCAAGTAATGACATTTCGAATTCATTATGCATATCCTTTGCAAATTTTTGGCTCATCCTTTCACCATCACTTCCAAAGATAATATCATCAACATAAACTTCAATTAACAAAATACTATCTTGATTTACCTTGATGTAGAGGTTTTTGTTTGCATTTCCTTTCCTGGACCCTTGCTGCTACAAATATCTGTCCAATCTAGAATACCATGCTCTGAGAGCCCATTTGAGACCATACAAAGCGTTCTTCAACCTGCAAACATAATTTTCATTTTCTGACAACTGAAATCCTTCTGGTTTCTCAATGTATACTTCCTCTTCTAGATCCCCATTTAGGAAGGATGATTTCATGTCTATCTGATACAATTTAATATTCTTGGAAAATGCATAAGCTATGATCAATATGATTTCTTCCATTCTGGAAACTGGGGAAAACGTTTCTTCAAAGTAGATACCTTCAACCTGAGTGTATCCTTTACATACCAATATAGATTTGTTACTGGTAACCTGTCCATATTCATTCAATTTTTTTATGAAGACCCACATTGTTTCGATCACATTCTTGTACCTTGGAACCAATTACCAAGTTCCATTCTTCTCTATCTAATCCAACTCTTCGTCCATGGATTTTATCCATAATTCATCCTTTTTGGATTATTCAAAGCTACTTGGCTCAATCAAAGATAAGAGTGTTAGGTGCAGTTGTTCTGGTGAATGAATTCTTCTTCTAGTCTCAACTCCTGCTTCTTTGTTCCTGATAATTTGATCTAATGGATGATTCTTCTGTATTTGTTTGCTAGGTGTCTTTGGAGGTACTTGAAGATATTTTTGTTCTTTCTCTTCTGCTTCTAACTGCTCTTCTTCATCTTCCCCTTTTGATACTTATTACTCATTTTCTTCTTCTTCATGAACCTATTCCATTGACTCATTTTTTGCTTCCTTTAATTTTCGTCCACTTGTCTCATCAAACGTCACATTGATGCTTTCCACAACTTTGTTGAGCCTTAGATTGAAACATTTGTATGATTTCATTTTTATCGAGTACCGAACATGTATGCATTTGTCCACATGAGAATCAAACTTTCCCATTCTTCCATCTTCTCTTTTGATGTAGAATTTGCTTCCAAAACATATGAAGTTCTTCATATTCGTTGGTCTTCCTTTCCATAGCTTGTAGGTAGTTTTATCACTGTTGTTTATGAGAATTACTTAGTTTTGAATATGAACTGATGTATGCACTACATGTGCCCAAAATATTTCTTTCAACATGGAATCCATTAACATAGTTCAAGCCATTTCTTGTATTGTCTCGTTCTTCCTTTCGACGACTCCATTATATTGTGGTGTCCTAGAAATGGAGAAATGCCTTTTTATCCCATGCTTGCTGCAGAAATCCATAAATTACTTTGAATTAAACTCTCCTCCATTGTCTGATCTCAAACATTTTATTTTTGAATCTATTTCATTTTCAACCATTTCCTTGAATATCTTGAAGTTCTCTAATGCTTCTAGCTTCTTCCTAAGAAAAACAATTGTACTCATCCTTGTATAATCATCAACCAACAACATAAAATACAGTTCACCTTTCAATCCTTTTGTTCTAGCTGTTCCAACTAGATCAGTATGCACAATTTTCAGTGGCTTTGTTGTGGAGTATTCCTTTGACTTGAAGCTAGTATTGGTTTGGTTTCCTTGTTGAAAATACTTGCATAAAGTGTTGGTTGGTTTTGTGATCTGGGGAATTTCTCTGACTTCTTCCTTTTTGTTGACTTTGAAAAGGTTATCAAATTTTATGTGACCCATTATTCTGTTCCATAGGCAAATTTCATCTTCCTTCCCTAGACAACACTTTTCATTTCCAATTTCACTTAATACATATATGTTGCTTGAATTTCTTACAACTGTTTCAACTATTCGACCTGAACTTTCTTTTCTTATCTCACAATTCTATGAATCAAACACAAGTTTGTAGCCTTGGTCACACATTTGAATTACAATCATAAGATTGCGTTTCATATATTCCACTAGTAGAACATTCTCTACCTTTGTATCCTTATTTCCAATTATGACTATGCCTCTTCCAATGATTCTAGTTGAGTCACCGTTTCCAAAGGACACTAGTCCATCTCTTTCCTTTCTCAAGGTTAGAAACCTATCCTTATCACATGTCATGTGATTTGAGTAGCCACTATCAACATACCAACCACATTTCTTGTGTTTGGCTTGTAGATAAAGTGTGCATTCTTCATTGTTGAACTAATTCTGCTTCCTTATCCATATTCTTTGAGGTTCATGTCTGTGACTATTGTTATTTTGTTTTGATTCTCTTGGAGAAAATTTCATTCTACAATCTTTGGCCATGTGTTTGAAGTTGTTGCACTTGTAGCATTCCATCTCAGTACTCAAATATTCAAACCTATTGTAGCTTTTGTTCTGTGTTTCACTAGGCCTTCTTGAATAATCATTTCATGCATAAATTTCACGGTTGTCTCTGTTCCTGTTATTTTCTCTACAATTCACAACTTTATGTCCAAAATTGTTACATGAATAACATAAAATAAGAAAGATAGTTTGATACCTGGGAGATGTAGGTATTCTAAAATGATTTACTCTTATGAACTTTTCTTCTTCTTGAGGCCTTCTTGTTTCTGACTACCACTGATTTTGAAATCTGAATCTTTTGGATGGAGGAGTGTCTCTATGATATTCCTTGTAAAATGTATTGTCTCCTATGACTGTCTCTGCATAGATTCTTGGTTGTGTTTCTTGTTTTTTTTTTTTGGATCTTGATCCCTTTTCTATATGATTGTATCCTAGTCCAAACTTGTCATGATGTGGCATTTGACCGTTAATAATGTTATCCAAAAATTTAGAGCTATCCTGCATGTTTTTATTTTGAAGGTTTTTTCTCAATGTGACAATCTTTGCTTCCAAACCTCCAATGATCCTGTCTTTTTCTTCCAACCATTCTTTGAGTGCTTCTTCAACTTGGATTTTTGATTTAGTGATCATCTTCTCTAGTTCTTCGGAGTTGGAATTTTGAGATTCCTCTTTTATTTTTAGCTCTGTCTGTAGTGACTTGTTTTTCTTCTTTTCCCTTTCTATAACTTCTATGGCACTTAACAGTTCCTCTCTATAGTCAACTTCTGCCTCTTCATTTTCTTCTTTGGTGCCTTCTTCATCAGAATCTTCTACTTCCATAAATAGAACCCTTTCTGTATCACATTCACCGACTTCATCTTTGTCTGATGAGGTGTTGTCTTCTTTGGTGCAAAAGCGTTTCTTGAAAAAATTATTTTTGGTTCTTTTGCCTTTGTATATTTGTTTTCTATTTGAATCATTTTCTTTATTCATTTTATTTTTCTTATGGGGACATTTTTTAGCGAAATGACCAATACCATCACAATTAAAACAAATCAATGGAAGGTGACATCTATATTTGTTGGTTCACTTTTTTAGTCTTCTAAAAAGGTTGGCTACTTCTTCATCGTCTTCTGAGATGTCACTGTTGCTACTATGTGACTTTTCCTTTTGCTTTCCCTTTTTCTTTGATTTCTTGGACTCTTTGAATTATTCTTCTTTTGTAATTGGATTCTCCTATTTTGTTCTCATTTCATAGGTTGTGAATATTCCATGTAGTTCATTCATGCTTATTGAAACCAGATATGTTCTTTCTTCTAGTGTTGATATATCAGTATCAAATCTCATTGGGAGAGATATTAGTACTTTTTGAACAATTATAGATTCATCAACTTATTCTCATAATCCTCTAATGGCATTCACTATTTCATCAAATCGTAAAAAACAAGTTATGATATTTTCATCTTCCTTCATCTTCAGCTGTTCAAATTGACCTCTGTAATTTTGAAATTTTTCTTCCTTGATTTTTGTGTCTCCTTCATAAACATTCTAAAGTTTGTCTGAAATCTCCTTTGTGGAGCTGCAATGCATAAATTTGACATATGCCGAATCAACTAGACCATTCAGGATAACATTTTTGGCTTTCGAATTATTTAGATTGAGTTTCCTTCCATTTTCATTTATTGGAGGAACAAGGGTTCTTTATATCCATCTACTACTGATTTCCAAACCTCAAATCCCTATGCTTGTACATATGTTTTCATCCTTCTTCTCTAGAATGCATAGTTTTGTCCATCAAACTNTCTTCTAGGAGATTCTAGAATAAATTGACTTCTTTGACCTTCTGGGGGCTTCTATATAACTCATGAGGGTTCTGCAACTTCACAAGGCCATAACTCTCTAACTGTGAGGAGTTATGTGACGTTACAGATATCACCATAAATGAAACGACATGTATTATCCATCTATAATAGTCTTACCTAAAAATACATTGATATTCATGCTAGTATACCTCAAACAAATGTTAGTCCCTTAACCATATTTTTGGGGGTACCGAAATTTTCTACCATACTTGATTCAAGGGTTGAAATCAATGACAACCAACCCAATTAATCAACAATATCCCCCTTTGGAATTCATGGAAACACTCTGATGCAACATTGAATTCATATCACTCATGCTCCCCCTATGATCATCACTCCCCCTATAATCATGCCTCTTTGCTCTGTCTCCAAGCATCAAATTAATCTCTCCATGCATCTGATAAATCTCCCCCCCTTTGACATCAATGGAAAATGTATCTTCCCATCGGGGTTGCTCCCCCTAACTGAGTTGTCCACAGGGTTTCTCCCCCTGACTGAACTCTCCCCAAAATGAATTGTACTCTTTATGGTGATTCCTCATGTAAATATAAGACATATAAGAATAACATTCAAAATTCATTGTGGGACATAAACTATGCCAAGTTTATGAAAAATATACTCAAAGGCTTCCCTTGGAATTAGTTTTGTAAATATGTCTGCAATTTGTTCTTTGGTCCCAACATACTCAACTCGAATGTTCATCTCTACAACCTATTCTCGTAGAAAATGATACTTGATTGGAATGTTCTTTATATTGGAGTGCATCACTGGATTCTTTGAGATACTGATGGAACTTGTATTATCACAATATATTGGAATGGGCTCATCATACTCAACTTGTATATCTGTCAAAGTTTGTTTCAACCATAGAACCCATGTACAACATGTTGTTGTTGCAATATACTATGCTTCATCTATAGACACTGATATTGATGATTGTTTCTTTCTCATCCAAGATACTAGACACTCATCCAAGTAGAATGCTACTCCACTTGTACTTCTTCAGTCATCAATGCAACATGCCCAATCTGCATCTGTGTAGGAAATAAGTGATAAATCCTTTCCTTTTGTATACCATAATTCAAATTATTTTGTACCCTTGAGATATATGAATATCCTCTTTACTTCTAGAACATGTGATTCCTTTGGTGTTTCTTGAAATCATGCCACATGTCTAACTGTCTACATTACATCTAGTCTTGATGTTGTCACATAAAGTAGGATGCCAATCATTGACCTATATTTCCCCTGGTCTATAGACTTTGAATCATCATCTTTACTTAACTTACAATTGGTCTGCATAAGAGTATTTACACGTTTGCAATCTTCCATTCTGAACATCTTTATCATTTCTATGATATACTTGGTTTGAGAAATAAAAATGCCTTGGTTGCTTCGACATATCTGAAGACCCAAAAAGAAGGATAATTCTCCAAGTAATGACATTTCGAATTCATTATGCATATCCTTTGCAAATTTTTGGCTCATCCTTTCACCATCACTTCCAAAGATAATATCATCAACATAAACTTCAATTAACAAAATACTATCTTGATTTACCTTGATGTAGAGGTTTTTGTTTGCATTTCCTTTCCTGGACCCTTGCTGCTACAAATATCTGTCCAATCTAGAATACCATGCTCTGAGAGCCCATTTGAGACCATACAAAGCGTTCTTCAACCTGCAAACATAATTTTCATTTTCTGACAACTGAAATCCTTCTGGTTTCTCAATGTATACTTCCTCTTCTAGATCCCCATTTAGGAAGGATGATTTCATGTCTATCTGATACAATTTAATATTCTTGGAAAATGCATAAGCTATGATCAATATGATTTCTTCCATTCTGGAAACTGGGGAAAACGTTTCTTCAAAGTAGATACCTTCAACCTGAGTGTATCCTTTACATACCAATATAGATTTGTTACTGGTAACCTGTCCATATTCATTCAATTTTTTTATGAAGACCCACATTGTTTCGATCACATTCTTGTACCTTGGAACCAATTACCAAGTTCCATTCTTCTCTATCTAATCCAACTCTTCGTCCATGGATTTTATCCATAATTCATCCTTTTTGGATTATTCAAAGCTACTTGGCTCAATCAAAGATAAGAGTGTTAGGTGCAGTTGTTCTGGTGAATGAATTCTTCTTCTAGTCTCAACTCCTGCTTCTTTGTTCCTGATAATTTGATCTAATGGATGATTCTTCTGTATTTGTTTGCTAGGTGTCTTTGGAGGTACTTGAAGATATTTTTGTTCTTTCTCTTCTGCTTCTAACTGCTCTTCTTCATCTTCCCCTTTTGATACTTATTACTCATTTTCTTCTTCTTCATGAACCTATTCCATTGACTCATTTTTTGCTTCCTTTAATTTTCGTCCACTTGTCTCATCAAACGTCACATTGATGCTTTCCACAACTTTGTTGAGCCTTAGATTGAAACATTTGTATGATTTCATTTTTATCGAGTACCGAACATGTATGCATTTGTCCACATGAGAATCAAACTTTCCCATTCTTCCATCTTCTCTTTTGATGTAGAATTTGCTTCCAAAACATATGAAGTTCTTCATATTCGTTGGTCTTCCTTTCCATAGCTTGTAGGTAGTTTTATCACTGTTGTTTATGAGAATTACTTAGTTTTGAATATGAACTGATGTATGCACTACATGTGCCCAAAATATTTCTTTCAACATGGAATCCATTAACATAGTTCAAGCCATTTCTTGTATTGTCTCGTTCTTCCTTTCGACGACTCCATTATATTGTGGTGTCCTAGAAATGGAGAAATGCCTTTTTATCCCATGCTTGCTGCAGAAATCCATAAATTACTTTGAATTAAACTCTCCTCCATTGTCTGATCTCAAACATTTTATTTTTGAATCTATTTCATTTTCAACCATTTCCTTGAATATCTTGAAGTTCTCTAATGCTTCTAGCTTCTTCCTAAGAAAAACAATTGTACTCATCCTTGTATAATCATCAACCAACAACATAAAATACAGTTCACCTTTCAATCCTTTTGTTCTAGCTGTTCCAACTAGATCAGTATGCACAATTTTCAGTGGCTTTGTTGTGGAGTATTCCTTTGACTTGAAGCTAGTATTGGTTTGGTTTCCTTGTTGAAAATACTTGCATAAAGTGTTGGTTGGTTTTGTGATCTGGGGAATTTCTCTGACTTCTTCCTTTTTGTTGACTTTGAAAAGGTTATCAAATTTTATGTGACCCATTATTCTGTTCCATAGGCAAATTTCATCTTCCTTCCCTAGACAACACTTTTCATTTCCAATTTCACTTAATACATATATGTTGCTTGAATTTCTTACAACTGTTTCAACTATTCGACCTGAACTTTCTTTTCTTATCTCACAATTCTATGAATCAAACACAAGTTTGTAGCCTTGGTCACACATTTGAATTACAATCATAAGATTGCGTTTCATATATTCCACTAGTAGAACATTCTCTACCTTTGTATCCTTATTTCCAATTATGACTATGCCTCTTCCAATGATTCTAGTTGAGTCACCGTTTCCAAAGGACACTAGTCCATCTCTTTCCTTTCTCAAGGTTAGAAACCTATCCTTATCACATGTCATGTGATTTGAGTAGCCACTATCAACATACCAACCACATTTCTTGTGTTTGGCTTGTAGATAAAGTGTGCATTCTTCATTGTTGAACTAATTCTGCTTCCTTATCCATATTCTTTGAGGTTCATGTCTGTGACTATTGTTATTTTGTTTTGATTCTCTTGGAGAAAATTTCATTCTACAATCTTTGGCCATGTGTTTGAAGTTGTTGCACTTGTAGCATTCCATCTCAGTACTCAAATATTCAAACCTATTGTAGCTTTTGTTCTGTGTTTCACTAGGCCTTCTTGAATAATCATTTCATGCATAAATTTCACGGTTGTCTCTGTTCCTGTTATTTTCTCTACAATTCACAACTTTATGTCCAAAATTGTTACATGAATAACATAAAATAAGAAAGATAGTTTGATACCTGGGAGATGTAGGTATTCTAAAATGATTTACTCTTATGAACTTTTCTTCTTCTTGAGGCCTTCTTGTTTCTGACTACCACTGATTTTGAAATCTGAATCTTTTGGATGGAGGAGTGTCTCTATGATATTCCTTGTAAAATGTATTGTCTCCTATGACTGTCTCTGCATAGATTCTTGGTTGTGTTTCTTGTTTTTTTTTTTTGGATCTTGATCCCTTTTCTATATGATTGTATCCTAGTCCAAACTTGTCATGATGTGGCATTTGACCGTTAATAATGTTATCCAAAAATTTAGAGCTATCCTGCATGTTTTTATTTTGAAGGTTTTTTCTCAATGTGACAATCTTTGCTTCCAAACCTCCAATGATCCTGTCTTTTTCTTCCAACCATTCTTTGAGTGCTTCTTCAACTTGGATTTTTGATTTAGTGATCATCTTCTCTAGTTCTTCGGAGTTGGAATTTTGAGATTCCTCTTTTATTTTTAGCTCTGTCTGTAGTGACTTGTTTTTCTTCTTTTCCCTTTCTATAACTTCTATGGCACTTAACAGTTCCTCTCTATAGTCAACTTCTGCCTCTTCATTTTCTTCTTTGGTGCCTTCTTCATCAGAATCTTCTACTTCCATAAATAGAACCCTTTCTGTATCACATTCACCGACTTCATCTTTGTCTGATGAGGTGTTGTCTTCTTTGGTGCAAAAGCGTTTCTTGAAAAAATTATTTTTGGTTCTTTTGCCTTTGTATATTTGTTTTCTATTTGAATCATTTTCTTTATTCATTTTATTTTTCTTATGGGGACATTTTTTAGCGAAATGACCAATACCATCACAATTAAAACAAATCAATGGAAGGTGACATCTATATTTGTTGGTTCACTTTTTTAGTCTTCTAAAAAGGTTGGCTACTTCTTCATCGTCTTCTGAGATGTCACTGTTGCTACTATGTGACTTTTCCTTTTGCTTTCCCTTTTTCTTTGATTTCTTGGACTCTTTGAATTATTCTTCTTTTGTAATTGGATTCTCCTATTTTGTTCTCATTTCATAGGTTGTGAATATTCCATGTAGTTCATTCATGCTTATTGAAACCAGATATGTTCTTTCTTCTAGTGTTGATATATCAGTATCAAATCTCATTGGGAGAGATATTAGTACTTTTTGAACAATTATAGATTCATCAACTTATTCTCATAATCCTCTAATGGCATTCACTATTTCATCAAATCGTAAAAAACAAGTTATGATATTTTCATCTTCCTTCATCTTCAGCTGTTCAAATTGACCTCTGTAATTTTGAAATTTTTCTTCCTTGATTTTTGTGTCTCCTTCATAAACATTCTAAAGTTTGTCTGAAATCTCCTTTGTGGAGCTGCAATGCATAAATTTGACATATGCCGAATCAACTAGACCATTCAGGATAACATTTTTGGCTTTCGAATTATTTAGATTGAGTTTCCTTCCATTTTCATTTATTGGAGGAACAAGGGTTCTTTATATCCATCTACTACTGATTTCCAAACCTCAAATCCCTATGCTTGTACATATGTTTTCATCCTTCTTCTCTAGAATGCATAGTTTTGTCCATCAAACT
>JZKD02S0127927.1:13483-24104 GCA_000966675.3 Picea glauca
GTATCCCTACTTCTCTTAACTGCAAATCACAGATGTTCACAACCTTCTTCACAACAACTCACAGATTACTAGTAACTCTCTCAACTTCACTATTTTTTCCTTTGTCAATTGTCACTATTGAACCTGATACTGGAAATCATCACTTTAGTCTCAGATATGATCATATATGTCACATATCCTATGCCAAAAGTATATACGATGAAATGAAATCAAGAATACCTCACCAACCAAGTTCCATACATAAAACATGAACCGTTCATTATATGTAGGAAACCATTACATCCATCATATACTAAACCATAATTGTAATGCAACCTCAAACTGTACCAATATCTTCACTAGCACTCTTCAACCAAGATTCCTAAAATATCCTCCAAAATCACAATATGTACTACAAAAAACTATATTATGGAGTGTCCCAACCATATCAAGCCAATACACTAGAAATATACCACTGTAGATCTGCCTCATACAACAAGTACCAACCAGCCTACAAACCCTCAGGGGTACATGATTTATCTTCCATGACCAAACCCTAGGCCATTACCACTAGCCAACTACAAGAAGAATATAATATACCTTTTATTTTTTGTAGAAGGTTCTTCTCTACCAAATCATTGTCACACCTTCCTGTAGTCACTTCTCATCCCTACAACTTGTCACTAATGATAGATTAGATCTTCTTTTTCATCTTTGGAAAAAGATCTGCACTTTTTATTCAATTAACCCATGGGTATCCATGCTTTTTCCCACTATGGACCATGGATGCCCGCTCCATTCTAGTACTGCAAACTGTATATATATTCAGGAAAATCCTAGTTCAGTACCCACAGTCTCAACCCTTCATAACTGCAACTTTTTCGTTGCTTCAGACTCACTGATAAATATTTTTGAATGATACCCATCCATAAAAATTCACAAAATAAATATATTCAATGTGCTCAATAGGTGCTAATAGGAGACCCTTGCTCTCTTATTTATACTCTCCAAGTAGCTTCCTCAAGGGGTTACCTTTTAACCAACTTTACTCAACTTCCTTATTTTAGGGCTAACCCACTTCTAACAACTTTGTCCACTTACAACCACTTTATACACAAATAGTAAACTCACCATTTCTAGTTGGAACTAATTTATTTTTAATTATTTTCTTTTTCCAACAACTTAACTCATGATTAACTCCTAGTTACAACCACGTTGACTAGTAAACTTCTTCTAGGAGCTTCTAGAATAAATTGACTTCTTTGACCTTTTAGGGGCTTCTAGATAACTCATGAGGGTTTTCCAACTTCACAAGGCCATAACTCTCTAACCGTGAGGAGTTATGTGACGTTACACATATCACCCTAAATGGCTCGACATGTACTATCCATATAGAATATTATTACCTACAAATACATTGATCTTCATGCCTTTATAACTCAAACAAACATTAGTCCCTTAACCATACTATTGGGGATACCGAAATTTGCTACCGGACTTGCTTCAAGGGTTGACATCAATGACAACCAACCCAATTAATCAACAAACTCCTCAACCATGAGGAATCGTGTGACATACCACCTACCGTTGGAAATGACATGACAAGGCATATCCATCTATGAGTGTGTTACATGCATTTACATTTTCCTTCATGCCCTTATTCCTCAAACAACTTTGAGCTTCATGAACATACCTCTGGGGATTCACAACCACTTATCCATATTTCCAGGGCTTCTTCTAGCGTTGAATAGGGTTGACATCAATGCTTATAGAGTTCATATAGAGTTTAAATCAATGCTTTTGTATTTCATCTAGATTTAACATCAATGAAAACTAACTTTCCAACAATTATCACAAGTCTGAATAGAGGATTTGATGTTGAATACCTGGTAGAATCTATCGATCAAGGGACATCGATGTATTCCTACTATCAATAGTGAGGGAACATACCACTGATTACTGCAAGCCCCAAGGTACTAATAATGACTCTATATCCCTGTCCCAAAGCAAGATGTGTTATATTCAATAGGAAGATATACGTTGGAAGGAGGGCATTAGGGCATCCCCCATCATCCAATATGAGAAGTAGTAGAAGGCCAAATACTTGGAAGGACTCAAAAAAATGAGTGAAAATAACACCACTAGGTATGTCTCTCATTGATCTAGGTGGTTATCGGTGGCCACCCACCTTTTCTAGCTCGCTCAAAATAGTTTTCTGGCAATTTTGGCAATTTACTATTTTTCGCAGTTTTAACTTCTGGGTACATTTTGAGGACCTAGATGAAGGTTTTTTAGGATCAAGATTTTCAATGATATATGAAGACATGATTGATCCCTCAAGATGAATATCCTCGAATATACCTTTCCAACGGTCTATCGTGCACCTAAAACGAAGATCGTATGCAAAAGTTACGACCCCGAGAAGTTGATGTACCGACTTACCCAAACGAGACCCACATGACTTTTCACGCTTCATCTCCTAGGGTTAGGTTTTTGGATGTATAAGGTTTTTTACATTCCTGTTTATTGTAAAAATTCCTTCACAGCCTCATTGTAATCATATTCTAGTGAATGAGCGCAATCGTCACATCTCTTCTCAAACATAAGACACCACAATTCCAGCAAGCTTGTTTTCCACTGCATTTTACAGCTTCATCTTATTTTGTTATTGAATAGAAAACCAGTTTTACTTTATCTCTTTTATTATGTGTTAAACATATTTTAATCATCTCTATTCATTTCTTCCCTCTCATAAAATATGGATCAGTGGTATCAGAGTGGTGTGTTCCTTGTCTTCTTAATGTATGTCCCCAACGAGGTCAGGGTACAAATAATTGGGTCCTGAGCTTTTTTCTCTTGAGGAAACAATATCTCACATGTCCAAGCAGCCTCTCATGGTAGGTGAAAATAAATATGATGGGACAAGAGATCCTTTCAAAATGTTTCTTGAGGAATCCCTCATGCAAAAGAGGAACGAGATGATGGATAGTTTCACGCAAATCCTTCGATGGCTACCAATAGGTGACGCATCTTCCTTGAGCGGAGGAGCCACCCCCTTCAAGGTAAAAACCAACTTCAATATTACTATATTTGAAGTTCAGATAGATGCATATGTTGTAGACAAGTGGTTGAATCTACTAGAAGGTTATTTTTTTCTCCATAACTTTTCGAATAGAGAAAAGATTACTTTTTTCACTCCTCAAAGTCGTTCTCCATGTCAAAGATTGGTGGGAAAATTTCTGTGAGCAAAAGGAAATAGAGGAACCCTCATTATTTACAGTCGCAACCACCTGGGAATCCTTAAGGGATGCTATTGAGGAAAAATACTACCTTGTCATAAGTTATGACGACTTGTATACCAAATGGACCACACTGTGTCAAGAAAGAGACCAAGCAGTGCCAGAGTTCACAAATATCTTCCATACATTGCGCACCAAGCTGGGTATAAAATATTCAGAGCGACATATGGTGCTCAAGTATCATGGTTATCTACATAGATACATCTAGACAAAAATGGAATTTTTTTACATCTCGTACTTGGGCATGACCTATTGATATGTTGTCAAAATTGAGCAGAAGCTCAAACAAAAGACGTGGAAATTTGGGCCTGGGAACCCCTCACAGCAAAATCTAGGAAGGGGCAGTCCCAAACCACAGAACAAAGCACCTAGAAAATATGGAAAATATTAGGAAAACCAGTCCAAGCCGCAAGCAAAGAAGGACACCAGAAAGACAAAGAAAGATACCGAGAAGTGGTGTGACTTCCATAAGAGCCCTTGGAATAACATTGCTGATTGCCGCTCAAAGCAGTCGCTGGTGGCCAAAGTAAAAGCCTCTGAATCATATGTGTGTTCTGAATCTGAGTCAGAACCAGAAGGGGAAGATAGATCATTGACGTGAAACCTAGTGCCACCATTTCTACCACCAAGTTCCATCCTGGTGAACTAGACGAGCCAGAAGAAGGTGAGCGCCTCTTCCATTCACAGATATGGGTAAAAGGAACCCCATTGAACTTCATCGTTGATAGTGGTAGCCAGAAGAAACTCATATTAGCATAGGTCTTCAAGCGGCTGGCCTTGCCGACAATGCTGCACCGACAACCCTACACCATTGGATGGCTCCGCCAAGGAAGCGATCTCCATGTCAGCCAATAATGTTGAATTTCGTACGACATCAAGCCCTTCAAAGACGAGGTATTGTATGATGTTTCTCCTCTTGAAGTTTGTAATGTTCTTTTGGGGCAAACTTATTTATGGAAACCTCATGTTTTATATGAGTCTAGGCATCGTAGTGTTATTATTACTTTGAACAGAAAATTGTACAGGATACTTGAGGCAGTCCCTCCTAGTGTTATTTCCTTGATCCCTGCCAATAAATGAAGTAAGGTCATCTCTCAGACTGGGAAATTTATCTTCTTCGTGATTCACTCTCAGAGTGAGCAAAAGGTCGCAACCACATAGAGGGCCTCCACGGCTGATCTCTCCACACAACAAAAGCAAGTGGATAAGGTTGTGGAAGAATACTCAGATATATTCTCCTCTCCTACTAGGGTACCTCTACACTGCTAGGTAAAGCATCCCATCGATCTGACCCCAGGCGCACCGCTACCCAATGGGCCATTCTACCTATGCTCTCTGTTAGAGAATGAGGAGATCAAGAGGAAAATCCAAGAAATTCTCCACAAGGGGCACATACAACCCATCTCATCACCTTGTGGGAGCCCAATCTTGTTGGTACAAAAGAAATATGGGACCTAGCGACTCTGCATTGATTATTAGGCACTAAATAAAATCACAGTCTAAAACCGGTACTCGATTCCTCGAATTGAAAACCTCCTTGATCAGCTCATGGGGGCCAAACACTTCTGTAAGATTGATCTGAAGTCTAGTTACCACCAGGTCCCAATATAATAAACAGATGTATGGAAGACTGCCTTCAAGTCAAAAGAAGGTATTTTTGCATGGCTGGTCATGCCCTTTGGTTTGACAAATGCTCCATCAAATTTTATGAGGATGATGGACGATATCCTATGAACTTTCACCAAAATATTTGTAGTGGTGTATTTGGATGACATCCTAATATACAACAAGACTTGGGTGGAATACTTGTAGCATATTCAGTAGGTTTTGCACACCTTGAAACAACACAAACTATATGAAAACTTGGAAAAATCCTCCTTCGACATGGACATGGTCAATTAATTAGGATACATCATTGATCAACATGGTGTGCATGTGGATCCTGCCAAGATCCAGGTCATCCATTATTGGTTAGTGCCAAACACCCTCACTGAGCTTCAAATTTTCTTGGGATTCACCAATTTCTATCACAAGTTCGTGTTGGGATTCTCTCATATCGCACGGGTCCTCAGCCAAGTAACTAGGGGTGGTGGTAAGGAAACATTTGTGTGGGGTTTTTCCCAACAAAAATCCTTCGATGACTTGAAGAATCATTTGTGCTCATCCCCAATACTTTCATTACTGGACCTGCAACATCTCTTTGAGATCGAGACAGATGCTTCATACTATGTTGTGGGTGTCATTCTAACTCAACATGACCACCTTGTGGCATATCATAGTGAGACACTATTAGATGTTGTCCTTAAGTACCCTACATACAAAAAATAAATGTAATCCATTGTGCAAGCCTGCCTCTAGTGGCGAAATTACATTCTTGGGAAGGATACATTCATCCACACTGATCACAAGCCACTACAGTTCATGCAGAACTAAGGAAAATTGCAGAATGACCGCCATCAGAAATAGTCCACATACTTATAGCAGTTCCACTTCAGTATCAAGTACAAAATAAGAAGTACCAACCGAGTTTTTGATTGCCTTATCCAACCTCCAGTTTCAACACTCACCATGGTGCTAGACTCTTGCGTCCACGAGACCTCTAGATGGCGCCACCTCTACAAGACAGACCCTGACTTCTCCACCACCTACCAAATGTTGGGTGTGAACTCAGTGGTCTCTAATTTCCATCTTCAAGATGGTTTGTTGTGTCGTCTGGGACATCTTTACATTCCATAAAGCGAGTGAGAGAATATGATTTGGGAAGCTCACTAAAATTGGGTGGTAGGACACTTTGGCATCGAAAAGACAGTGGAAATGTTGCAGAAACGTTTCTACTGGCTGAAACTTCGACAAGATGTTGGCAAGTATATCAGGTCCTGCACCACTTATGCTATTGCCAAATCAAACACTAAGAAACAAGGCTTGTACACCCATCTTCCTACTCTTGACAAGCCATGGGAATCCATCTTAATGGACTACATGTAGGGCCTCCCATCCACCAAGAGGGGAAATGACTATGTTTTTGTTGTTGTTGATCACTTTTCCAAGATGGAAATTCTAGCCACCTGCAAGAAGAAAGTCACAGTATAAGCACTTGCTAAGATCTTCTTTGAACAAGTATGGGTACATTTTTGGATCCCACAAACCATTATCTCAGACCATGATAGTCGGTTCCTTAGCACATTCTGGTCGAGCCTCTGGTCACTGCTAGATACCAAGCTCACCATATCCATTGCCTTCCACCCCCAGACAAATGGCCAAACTGAGGTCGTCAATCTGATGATCATACATATCCTTCACTTGTACAATTCAAAACACCCCTGCACATGGGATGAGAGTATTCCCTATGTCCAACATAGCTACAATCGATCCCTGCATAGCTCAACTGACCATAACTCCTTTCAGGTGGGGTTGGGTTTCCAAACATTTGGCCCCATGGATTTTTCACTACCCATGGTGACCACATCGACCGACTCATCCCCTGCTCCACCAGAAGCTGACAAAGCTACCTGGTTCAATGAGTAGATCCAACACGTCTACCAATAGGTTCAGGATATTCTACAGAATTCTAATGCCAAGTATAAGAAACACCATGATCAACATTGGGTGCCACATAAGTTTAAGGTGGTAGACAACGTTTGGTCACACTTGCAGAAAGAAAGATGTATAGGGCCCCATTAGAAGATTTTCCCACTCCGTTATGGGTCTTACACCATCACCAAGGTTGTGGGTGACAATTATTTTGAGCTCAACATTCCCCCTTTCCTTAGCCTGCACCTAGTCTTCAACGTGGCTCTCCTTCGACCATATTTCCCACCATTATTGGACACCTCAGAGATAGTAGAGAAGTTGACACCAACAAAGATAAACCCTGACTACATGCATCAAGCATCCAATGATCAGATTTTGGACACACATATCAAGAGCACTCAACAACAAAATATCCAGCTTTATCAAGTCGTCAAAGCAAGGCAGCTCCTGCACCAAGGAAAGTAGCTCACCCAGGGCCAAATTCAGCAGAAATTTCCTCATCTGATGGGGGAACTCAACACAATGGAGACCATTTATTCCTAATGAGGGAGGATTTATCCAAGTGTATATCGGTGGCCACCCACCTTTTCCAACTTGCTCAAAACAATTTTCTAGCAATTTTGGCAATTTACTATTTTTAGCAGTTTTAATTTCCAGGGCCATTTTGAGGGCCTAAATGAAGATTTTTCAAGATAGAGATTCTCAATGATATTTGAAGGCATGATTGAGCCCCCAAAATTAATATTCTATACGACACCTTTCCAACGGGCTATTGTGCACCTAAAACGAAGATCGTATGCAAAAGTTACCACCACAGGAAGTTGATGTACTGACTTACCCAAACGGGGCCCACATGATTTTTCGTGCTTCATATCCTAGGGTTAGGTTTTTGGATGTCTAGGGTTTTTAACATTCCTGTTTATTGTAAAAATTCCTTCAGAGCCTCATTGTAATAATCTTCTGGCGAATTATCACAACCGTCACATCTCTTCTCAGAGATAAGCCGCCACCATTCCAACAAGCTTGTTTTCTACTGCATTTTACAGTTTCATCTTATTTTGTTATTAAATAGAAAACCAGTTTTACTGTATCTTTGTTATTATGTGTTAAGCATATTTTAATAATTTGTATTCATTTTGTTCTGCTCATAAAATATGGATCACTCATTTGTACGAGATATAAATAACAGACGAAAGAGACCATTTGAATAACAACCAATAATGAAGACTTGGAAAAGGCCAGGAAACCACCAATGGGGACAAATGGAATCCAAGGTACTGCATGAATCCCAATGTGTGAATAATGTTCTTTCCATATAACACAAGGGAAACTACTCAGCTAGTGACCAATGATGGAATTTCATCTCGTGAGCACAAGGTCACCTATCAATGATGTAAATAGGCCCAAAGTGAAATTCGATAAGAGATTAACCTACCAATAGGAATTCAATGAGAACCCTCCATACCAGCATGATTATAATACAAATATACTCTTGATTCTAAGATGTACTTGATACATAGGAAGTCTGACTTGCAAAGCCTAGAATTCTGTAGAATGGCCAACACATGCTAAAACTTCCTCTAAAAAAAACACGACACATTATGTGACTAAGACAACATAGACTGAAAATGGAAATTGACATAAGTCTATGATGCAGGAGGCAATGAAAGACTCTCCATAGTGACTGCAATAATAACCATTCATAGGAGTGACAACTCTGTGTAACCATTTCAGTTTCCTAAATCCATACTAATCCAAATTGTTGAGACTTTACTCAAAAAAATGTGCTTTATTCAGAGGTGACTCACTTGCTGCCAATAAGGATAAAGAAGACTCATTCTCATGCTATTTTTTTTTTTTTTTTTATTTCATCTTTTTCATATTGGAAATCCTAAAAAATAATAAAAGAATGCTAAGAAACATGGAGGAAATGAATGTCGCAAGAAAGAAAACTAGTTCCAAGTGCAAGGAACATACCTATACTCAATGCAATGAAGCATGTGTAGGATATGGATACTCAAGGGAATGTTTCTTCCTAGGTTATAGGTGTCAAATTTCAAATAAAAAACTTGCAATTATAGCAACTAATAAGAATGCATAAATGGTTTAAGAAACAACAGGTTGAATCCGACATTAGGATCAAAAGCATGAGCGGTAAAATGCAATGTAGAATTACGACTTGACACGAAAGTATGGGATCACTACGGGGAAAAAAACAGAAAAATATTGAGAAGAACATGAGGTTTTCAATGCAATGTCATGTATGAACTAACAAGACTCTCAAGCCTAAGAAAAACTTCATCATGGGCACCAAAAGGAAAAGCATGTTCTAAACTAGGATGCCCATGATGATACGCTCTACCACAAATTGAACAATATTTAAAAATGGTTGGAGAGACTTGTGTCACCAATAAGTGGGGTTGACCCTAAGGCATATGTATAACTGGTCATTGAAAATGAAAAATGCAAGGTAGAAATGATCCTACCCTATATGTTAGTAATGATAACATTACCTCCAAAGTTAGAAAAAGAGAACTTAGTGGGAATGAAAAATGCTCTTCTGATCATCCTCCCTACAACATATCAACTCAAACCATCATATTGTACTAAAACTTTGGTCTATTAGTCCTTTTAATGACTAAAAATGATAAAACTATATAAAAGTGGGTTAAAGTATTCTATAAAATACGAAAAATAACCCAAAACGTCATTTGATCTAAGTTTTTACCAAATTTAGTAAAAAGGGTGGGAAAAGCTTATGAACTTTTGATGGTCACAATGGAAGCTATGCTCATTGTATTTCTTCACTGTCATATGATAAAATGGGAAAATTGCAAAAATTTGTAAACAATGCCAATTCTATGAAATGACAGAAGCTCGAATTGACACATATTGGTCATGGCATTCATATGGAACTTGAAGTTTTGGAGGAGCCATGAATGGTCCAAATTGAATCACTATATATAGATCTATGGTGGAGATCTTCTCAAAATGGTTTGTAAAGTGTGGAGGCGATGGAAATAAATTTACTATGAATGGTCTATATCAGTTTGGAGGGAGCATATTTATAGCTCATATCTCATCATGGAATTTGGGGATGTTCGAAAAATGAAGAAAATGAAATGTTGCAAACAACTGAGATTTAATAAGGAAAAACCATGAATGGTCCAAATATCATCACAGGGAATGGAAAAAGGTATAGATGGGAGAGACTAGAATGCCCTCAACAACCAATATGTAATCAAAAAAAGTTGTGAATAGCCCATATGTCATTGTAGTAAATGGGAAAAAGGTTTGGAGGAGAGAGAACATGTTTCTGTGAACAATTGAGATATCTTCTCCACTTAGTGATCAATAGTCCATAAGTAAACCGAATCTTATGCAATTGGAACATGAAATGGAAGGTGTGGAAAGAAAAGAATGGCATGTTAGAACTAGTGGGTGCTATGTAGGCTATAGGTGGACACTAGTGCCACATTAGTACAACCACATGCCATGCCACATCAACATAATAAATAAATAAATAAATAACTAAATGTTTGGAGCCAATTTCTTGTTTTGGCCATAACATGCGAATACATTATAGTTGAAATTTTGTATGTAATTCTATAGTGGTGAGGACTATGAAAGTGCCAATGAGGGTGGTTTTTTTATTCTACTCCATAATTTCAAAAAATTGCAATTAGTGTTTTTTGAAGAGAAGGATACTCACCTAATAGGAGTTTGTTGATGATGAAATTTTGATAGTGTATATTATGAGCAGCCACAAAGAAACATAGTGGATTAGTTGGCCAAATTCTAAAGGTTTTGGA
>JZKD02S0127949.1:0-24103 GCA_000966675.3 Picea glauca
TAATTTAAATAATAAAGTGAAGTGATGAGTGTACTATAAGTCAAAGTGGATACAAAATAAATTATTTAAATAATAAAGTTAATGGAGAAATTACTAAGTGTACAAGTGGTTAGAATTGGGTTAACCCTAAAATAAGGAAAGTGGGTTAAGATGGTTAAAAGGTAACCCCTTGAGGAAGCTACATTGAGGCCAACCTCTCCCATATCCTTTGTCTCCTTCAGAGCTGGATCGAACTCCCAGTCTAGGATCGTTTGAATTCCTGAGTCAGAACGTCTCCTTGGGTCCCTGGCACCCAAAACTATTCCACCCACACACACATGTATTTTCTACAAGTGACCACGACTATGACCATGGGTTTTCCTCCTTCGCGGTTCGGAATTTGGGGATATCCCGAATCCTTCCTTCACCTTTTAACGAAGTACTCTTCTCCGAGGTTCCAAAATCCTTCCACGTGTCTCCTTAGGTTCGCCGTCCCCACTACGGTTCGGACTTCGCGACCTTGCGAACTCTAGGCCTTCTGTTCACAACCTCTGACCTTTTGATTCCCAAACTCCCCAATCCATTGCCATGTGCTCTCCTATGATCAACGGTCGATATTGAGTCATGAATTCAGACTTTGTGACTTGATATTCATCAAGTTTCAACTTGCCAAACCTCCGGAGTACCAAAATAGTTCATGGTTCTTCTCCTTGAAAATTTATCAGATCTAATGGTCTAGAATCATTCGTCTCCATCTGAGAACGAATATTGCTCATTGGTGTTCAGTGAAGACATCAAAGACTTATTCCCTTGAATATTTTCTCCTCTCTCCCTTATAAGATTTGACTTCCTCGGTTTCCTCTGAACAATTCTTTCGACACTTAGTTGAAATGTCAATCTGTGCATGCATTGCAAAAGATTTCATCCACAATTCAAATTCTCCTTGTGGATGGATTCACCCTCCTCGTGACGGTTCTCCTGTGACTGGGATCACACTATTATTCCTGATCTTTCGAGCTTGAGACGATCCCTTCTACGCACACTCCTTGTGCTTGACTGGACTTTAGATGGCTGTCTTTCAACACTTCTTTTGAGTGTTAGCCTAGTGCACCCCCTGCATAGTTCTTTCTCCAGAGTATTCAACAAATCTGTGAGTGTCCTCCCCTTGACACTTCTCTTCTCTTTGAACTCAAAACATAGTTCTTTTGTGCACTCCTTGCACCTGCTCAATGCCCTCCTGACAGAGCTCTACAAAATCTTCATCAATTCTGTTCTTTGTTTTGTGCCTTCTCTACACAATCTTTCCTCCAGAGTATTCAGTAACTCTGAGGATCTCCTTCAGTCTGCAAATATTCTGGGGTTCCCTCCTGGCACTTTATCTCTTGAAATAAAAGCAGAGTTAAGATACGCACTCCGTGCATTAGCTCAAATAGTTTTCACACTATGTCGCACACTCCTTGCACTTAGCCTAAAGAACCCAAAACAATTCCAACAAACTCTCAAATATAGTAGAATCTACCTTCACCCTGTAGATGGAAACGATTCATACACATATACAACATAAATTCATACAGACAAAATTCATTCATAAACATATAAACACACAAAATCATATGCAGGAAAAACTATTTTTTTATATTATCTCTGAATGTCTATACAGATGTTTACAAAGACTAGACTGCAACAACGTCTCAGTTCTCTCCTCCTTCTCCTCTATTCTTCCTATATATCCTTCCTTGTTCTAAATGAAATTAGATATAAAGATATTTTACAAAAGAGGGGTTCGTCGAGCTCTCCCTCTAAGCTACCCGACTCTCATTAATTTCATTGAATTACATTCAATGGCCATCTAGTCTGAATCAGACCTAGATCTTATCACCATGTCAACCATTAAAGGCGACCTTATCTCCTATCTTCTCAAAGGCATGAATCGACTCTAACAAGTATTACAACATTTAATTGCATTTAATACAAATGGAAATTTGAAAATAAGGGAAAAATGAGAGGGCTAGCACCTCTCCCCTCCTTGAAAGCGCTTGAATGTGCTGTCTAGCTGGCACGTTGATGAGGTGGAGCAATGCTCCTGCATCATACATGAAAGTATAAATAAGGGGCAAGACTCTCTCATTTTAAACATACTTGAGCATATTGAATACATACATGTGAATGAGGTAACCAAAGGATGTAATCTGAATTTCAGAGGGAAGGTGAAGTAAAGAAGGCCGAAATTCAAGGGAGGATAAATTCTTTTGATGATGCTTTCTAAGGTATGTTATTTACAGGTCATCTCACCATTTTCGCAATAACTTTTTTATAGAATGATTCAGATCGTGAAATTAGGAGACCATTGAGGAAACATATCCAAGTAGTTGTGATACAAATTTTAGCTTGTGGGTCGATGTATTTTTGAAGTTACACTTCGTGGAAAATAGGGTTTGTGGCTAGTCCTGAAACTAGTCTAAAGCAAGTGTTTCGGGTAAAAATGTCACAACTTATTCATAACAGATCCAAATTCAGTAAGACCAAATGTATTGGTTAGAGTACAATCTTTAGTATTCTGTGTACCATTTTCAGATCCATACAACAAATATTCCGTGCAGGGAACACTCTACAAGTTCACTCTCTAGAATAATCCAAAATTCAACAAGGTATGTCATTTTTTCTATAACTCATTTTCTGAGAGGTTCCAAGTAGTTAAACCTGGAGGAATTTCATAAAAGACACTAAAGAACATTGTGTACTATTTTCAGATCTTTATTCATTACAGGTACATAGTTATGATTATTTCAAGTTAGGGTTGTTGACTAATCCAAAATTAGTCATGTGAGACTAAAGTAAAGTTTGATGAAAATGCTAGTCTCTTGTTGTTAAAGTTAAGGAAGGTTTGCAGGTATGTGATCATATACACCAGGTCCATTACAGAGCTACAAATCAGATTTGTATGATGAAATTGATGAGGGATTTTGGTTGAGGTACATGGTTGAGACAAGTAGTTGATGAGTTGGAACATACATGAGGTGTATAGTTGATGATGTTGGTACATCTTGATGAGTCATAGTTTATGTGTATTTGATGCATGGTTGATGCACTCGTTGATGGTATATGTTGAGGTATAGGTTGGTGCATGGTTGATGCACTTGTTTATGGTACATGTTGATTACAGGCTGTTTGGACAGGTTATTGTGACATGTTATTTGTACAGGTTTGATGCATGGTTGATGCATTTCTTTATGGTATAGGTTGAGGTACATATTGATGTATGGTACATGTTGGAATAGGTTATCGGTACATGTTTTTACAGGTTGATTACATGTTGATTGATACATGTTTACAACAATATATCTCACAGTGATAGTGTGACAGTGGTTCCATCATTCAACTTCTACGTCAGGGTGGTTGGACGGGGAAAGGACAAGTGGTTGTAGCCACCTTCTAGTTGTAGAAGGAGAACATAGGGGGTTGTAGCCTNATCAAAGACTTATTCCCTTGAATATTTTCTCCTCTCTCCCTTATAAGATTTGACTTCCTCGGTTTCCTCTGAACAATTCTTTCGACACTTAGTTGAAATGTCAATCTGTGCATGCATTGCAAAAGATTTCATCCACAATTCAAATTCTCCTTGTGGATGGATTCACCCTCCTCGTGACGGTTCTCCTGTGACTGGGATCACACTATTATTCCTGATCTTTCGAGCTTGAGACGATCCCTTCTACGCACACTCCTTGTGCTTGACTGGACTTTAGATGGCTGTCTTTCAACACTTCTTTTGAGTGTTAGCCTAGTGCACCCCCTGCATAGTTCTTTCTCCAGAGTATTCAACAAATCTGTGAGTGTCCTCCCCTTGACACTTCTCTTCTCTTTGAACTCAAAACATAGTTCTTTTGTGCACTCCTTGCACCTGCTCAATGCCCTCCTGACAGAGCTCTACAAAATCTTCATCAATTCTGTTCTTTGTTTTGTGCCTTCTCTACACAATCTTTCCTCCAGAGTATTCAGTAACTCTGAGGATCTCCTTCAGTCTGCAAATATTCTGGGGTTCCCTCCTGGCACTTTATCTCTTGAAATAAAAGCAGAGTTAAGATACGCACTCCGTGCATTAGCTCAAATAGTTTTCACACTATGTCGCACACTCCTTGCACTTAGCCTAAAGAACCCAAAACAATTCCAACAAACTCTCAAATATAGTAGAATCTACCTTCACCCTGTAGATGGAAACGATTCATACACATATACAACATAAATTCATACAGACAAAATTCATTCATAAACATATAAACACACAAAATCATATGCAGGAAAAACTATTTTTTTATATTATCTCTGAATGTCTATACAGATGTTTACAAAGACTAGACTGCAACAACGTCTCAGTTCTCTCCTCCTTCTCCTCTATTCTTCCTATATATCCTTCCTTGTTCTAAATGAAATTAGATATAAAGATATTTTACAAAAGAGGGGTTCGTCGAGCTCTCCCTCTAAGCTACCCGACTCTCATTAATTTCATTGAATTACATTCAATGGCCATCTAGTCTGAATCAGACCTAGATCTTATCACCATGTCAACCATTAAAGGCGACCTTATCTCCTATCTTCTCAAAGGCATGAATCGACTCTAACAAGTATTACAACATTTAATTGCATTTAATACAAATGGAAATTTGAAAATAAGGGAAAAATGAGAGGGCTAGCACCTCTCCCCTCCTTGAAAGCGCTTGAATGTGCTGTCTAGCTGGCACGTTGATGAGGTGGAGCAATGCTCCTGCATCATACATGAAAGTATAAATAAGGGGCAAGACTCTCTCATTTTAAACATACTTGAGCATATTGAATACATACATGTGAATGAGGTAACCAAAGGATGTAATCTGAATTTCAGAGGGAAGGTCAAGTAAAGAAGGCCGAAATTCAAGGGAGGATAAATTCTTTTGATGATGCTTTCTAAGGTATGTTATTTACAGGTCATCTCACCATTTTCGCAATAACTTTTTTATAGAATGATTCAGATCGTGAAATTAGGAGACCATTGAGGAAACATATCCAAGTAGTTGTGATACAAATTTTAGCTTGTGGGTCGATGTATTTTTGAAGTTACACTTCGTGGAAAATAGGGTTTGTGGCTAGTCCTGAAACTAGTCTAAAGCAAGTGTTTCGGGTAAAAATGTCACAACTTATTCATAACAGATCCAAATTCAGTAAGACCAAATGTATTGGTTAGAGTACAATCTTTAGTATTCTGTGTACCATTTTCAGATCCATACAACAAATATTCCGTGCAGGGAACACTCTACAAGTTCACTCTCTAGAATAATCCAAAATTCAACAAGGTATGTCATTTTTTCTATAACTCATTTTCTGAGAGGTTCCAAGTAGTTAAACCTGGAGGAATTTCATAAAAGACACTAAAGAACATTGTGTACTATTTTCAGATCTTTATTCATTACAGGTACATAGTTATGATTATTTCAAGTTAGGGTTGTTGACTAATCCAAAATTAGTCATGTGANTGAAATTGATGAGGGATTTTGGTTGAGGTACATGGTTGAGACAAGTAGTTGATGAGTTGGAACATACATGAGGTGTATAGTTGATGATGTTGGTACATCTTGATGAGTCATAGTTTATGTGTATTTGATGCATGGTTGATGCACTCGTTGATGGTATATGTTGAGGTATAGGTTGGTGCATGGTTGATGCACTTGTTTATGGTACATGTTGATTACAGGCTGTTTGGACAGGTTATTGTGACATGTTATTTGTACAGGTTTGATGCATGGTTGATGCATTTCTTTATGGTATAGGTTGAGGTACATATTGATGTATGGTACATGTTGGAATAGGTTATCGGTACATGTTTTTACAGGTTGATTACATGTTGATTGATACATGTTTACAACAATATATCTCACAGTGATAGTGTGACAGTGGTTCCATCATTCAACTTCTACGTCAGGGTGGTTGGACGGGGAAAGGACAAGTGGTTGTAGCCACCTTCTAGTTGTAGAAGGAGAACATAGGGGGTTGTAGCCTTTGTCTAGTTGTAGCCAGAGAATTGAGGAATTGGAGCCTCCCTCAGGTTGTAGACTAAGAAACTAGGGGGTTGTAGCCTCCTTCTGGTTGTAGCCAGAGAATTGAGGAGTTGGATATTCCTTCAGGTTCTGGCCTGAGAAACTAGGGGGTTGGAGCCTCCTTTCAGTTGCATATGGAAAACAAAGGAAGTTGGTGCTTCCAATGAATGCAATTCTTAAATACATATAAGAAAAAGCATTACACGGTTTTCTCCTGCTTTGGGTTTCCACGTAAAACACCGGTGTACTATGTATGTGTATGATTGCTCATTTATTCATTGTTTATTTACTCTGCAACTATTGGATGACAATTCTACATTGATATAACACTTGCATTTTGTGGTTAAACATGATTATTTCTCTATTACTGATTCACCCCCCCTCTCAGTAATCCAACAATGTTTTTGTAGCTAAAGTAGTGAACAATTTTCCTTATGCATTATAGGATATATTAGAACTATTACATGAATATATTTTTCATTGAACTTCATCAGTTTACTATCCCTAGGTTGATAATTTAATGTAGAAGAGTTCAACTAATTGAACCAATTGACATTTTTGGCGTTGAGTCTGGGGAAGTGCAAAGAGGCATTTGATTTTTCTTTCTTTTAAAATTCATGTAGGGATTAATGCATGGGAAGAGAGACACTAAGACGAGAGGTAAGAACCTATGCATTCACTATAATTAGGGTTGTAGTGACTCTCTCTTCAACCATTTAAAATCATGATAAGTAGGATGCATGAATAGGTGTAGAGATAATAAAGGTAGATTTAGTAGAGGTAGAAGTACACCAAACACCACTTCACCCACTCCATCATGTGGTACTGTAAGAGTCACACCATCATCTAACCATTATATAGGTAGGAATACAAGAGGAGGCCGACCATGAAGAATCATCACTACACAAGCAGAAGGAAAAGGGAAATTTGGAGAAGCTAGTTCTAAAACATTAAAGGGTCCATAAACCTCACATAAATATTTCATACTTCCAACCAAAACTCAATAATAAAAGTTACTTAGTGGTCAACCATAAATTGTATTTTCTAGAGAACCCGATTGAAGAACCGGAACTCTTTGCTACATAAGAGGACTTTGTGCATCTTGGAGAAGACAATATGTCAGGAATAATATTTGGTGACCGAGAAGATAAAGAGGACCTAGAGGTGAAGAACATGAATGAGAAGAAAAATAAGAAGGAAAAAGTACATCAACTGTTGAGAATGAATTTGGATTTCCAATCTTGGATCCAACAATTGCAGTCCAAATGAAGAACATGCCGCCTTCAACACTTCCCAACTTTCATGGTATGATAACTGAATACCCATAAACTTTCCTTTTCGAATTTAATGTGTTATGTCACAACTATGATTATTCTTCTAACACTCAAAAATTGATTTTTTTTCCAACTACTCTTAAGGATGATGCATTGTGTTGGTTTATGGGATTGGGAACAAATGCAATAAAAACATGGGATGAGATGGGAAAAACATGGGATGAGATCGGAAAAAAATTCCTTGAAAAATATAATGATTATTGTACAAACCGAGAGATGAGAGAGGAAATGTTTAAAATGACACAAAAAGAAGAGGAGAGACTTGAAGATCATTTAGAAATATTTCATTATACTAATAAAAGGGAAAAACAAAATCATCTAGATTTGGATACTCTAAAAGTCATTTTACGTAGGGGAATTAGAGATGAATGGATTGATGTATTGAATTTAATGGGTAAAGGAGATATTTCTCACCTAACTTATCCAAAAATTTGTGACTTATGCAAGCATATCTCTCGAGGAAAGTCCAAATATTCTAAGGGAACTAGGGATTCTATCTCTACGGTAAAAAAATCAACTATCAGTGGGGTAAGTAGAGTAGAGATTAACAATTTGTTGGATAATTTTAAAACAGACATTCTCAGTATTCTTGGTTCTCAATTGGACATATTGAAAGTTACGCAAAAGAAAGAGGTAGACGATGGAAAATTAACCATTTATTGTCCATAATGTAGAAAAATGCATCTTTAAAATAATTTCCTTTAGATAAAATTGATCTTTGTGGTATATGTGCAAATAATCATGCTACATAAAACTATCCATCTCTACTGGAACTCAAGGAAACCTACCAAGGGAACCAAGGAACTATAGAGTAGTTATGTTTTGTTGTACCAAAAATACCTTGGTAGTCAAGGAATTTAGGTATATCTCAAGACCCCTCTTAGCAATTTAATCCTTATTTTTCTCAATAATACCCCCAAAAAAATTGGACTATTCCTATGCCTTGGCAAGCATGGGCACCATAGCAAGTCCAAAACCAACTTTGGTAACAAGGTTGGTGAGGATCTACCTATGGGACCATGCCTGCCTAGCCTTATCCTATGCAACAACAATACACCAAATACCCTACACAAAACTAGTATCCCCCACAAGTTCAACAACCATATTCCAATCATCCACCAAAACCACAAATTTCACAACCAAAACAACTTCAACTACCATCAAAACAACCTCCCAAACCAACCCAACTACCCACACAACCCATTGATAACCCCGATAATAAAGTAGCACAACTCGCTTACAATGTTGAGCTGCAGAATTTTTCCACTTACATGATTACTTCTCTTGGTATAAATGATATTCATCTTAGATCAAGAAAAATACTTCATCAAGATGCACCTATTATTGTTGAATAACCTATATAGGAAGAAAATCCTAATCAAATAAACAACAATGATAGTATAGATCCAATAAATGAAACTTCTTCATCTAAAATAAATCAACCATAACAATCTAGTACTCCACCTTTCCTAGAAAGGCTGGCACTAGAAAAAAAAATCACAAAAATATGATATGATTTATTAGATGAATTAAAGAATGTTTGTTGTTAACACTCAGAAATTTCTTTGGGCTGTATCAAATAAAACCCCAAGGTAATTATTTCAACCAACTTTAGATTGTATTCTGACCTATACCACCAGAGAGGGCTCTCTTAGATGTCTAATGACTGGTAATAACCCAAAGGATTAATCAATAAATGCACAAAGGTCAGATTCTGCAATAGGACAAGTTTGTTTTTGTTTTAAAAGGGTTGGTAGGACAAAAAAGGAAAATGTACCATTGGGAAATGGAGTCAAGGCTTGAATTTCAATGTTTTTAGAGTCAACAACTGGTTGGTTTCTTTTTGCAGATTTGAGGAAAAATAGGTGGTATGTGAAACAAACAAATGATATGAAATGAGAGATGGAAAGGAGAAGAAATCCCACTACACTACAAGCATCAATCAGTGGATGAATCTTGAGTGCAGCTTTAGAAGAAAGGACACACAGATTAATTACTAAATAGAGCATCAAATGAAGATGAATTCTGTAAAAGTAACCATTAACACATAACAAGAATCATCGGTGTGAAAGGAACATCAAATATGGATGAATTCCTACCACTTACTCTCAGACAATGCTAATAGAAAAACATAATCATGGAAATGATATACAAGAAACACATACTGAACATAACACTGTGATGAATCTCAAATTTCAGAAAGAGGAAAGTTCTGCATTAACTTCAAAGAAATAAACAAGTCTTGATCTGTAGTACAATAGTCCCATTTTCCCCAAAAGAGTCCCCCACCTTTAGCTCTCATAGCTTCATGAAATATATACACAAAATATCTTCCTATGCTGCCCAATTCGAATCCTAACAACCTTCCTAAGTTAAGAAACAATTACAAATCTCTTGGCAACAAAATTTGAACTAATTGCTAAAAAAGAGGAGTCAAAGTTGACTCATTAATTACAAGATAATAATAGATAAATCTGCTTTTGAAACCATATCCTAATGTTATTTGACCTCTAGAATTCAATGTATATGAGATTTCATGCTTTCCTACCTTTCCTTTCTGATCTGGAGGCATTCCAAAAGCTTTGTCACAGTTGCGCAACAAGTCTGCTATGCAATGGTAACCTACAACAAAAATGCAGTAGATTGTGCAACAGACTGAGAAAATAGGGGTCAAAGATGACATCATATATCCCGAATAAAAATATATTTTAAAAAAATTAGAGAGGTTTTTTTAGAAGAACCTTTTATTGAGAAAATCCTCTCTCATTTTTCTAAAATGCCTCTCCAGTCTCTTGGGATATGCGCCCAAAGATGATGACCAAACAATTAAATGCTTAAATCTGGAAAAATGGGCTGTAAATATTCATTCTAATCTCCTAAAATATGGAACTTCTTGCAAATATGAGATAGGTTTTTATTACTTGGGCTGTCCTTGACAAAAACCTCTCTGGGATTTTCAAAATTCCTCTCCAATTGGTCAAAAAGTGATCTTGAAGTTGAATACTAAACCAATCATTTATGCAGCACGCCCTGTAGCCTGTGCACAACACAATCCTCTGTGCAAAAAAATCCTCTGCGCAACAAAATCCTCCATATAGAAAAATCCTCTGCGTAGTGTGATTCAAATGAAAGTAACATAGTTTTTCATTCTGGACCATTCTCTGTATTTTAAAGATCCAGATGGGATCTTGCTAAATTGTTTGATGGAGGAAGAAGTGAAAAAAGATATCAAAGAGTTTCACAAAGGTGACTGTGGGGGGAACCATTATTAGAAGACCACTGTGCACAAAATAATTAGGGCATGGTTCTATTGGCCTATTATTTTTTCCGATGTATACAAGGAATTTTCAAGCTTCCATGAATGCCAAATTTTTGATGGAAAAAGAGAACTGCAACCTTTACCTTTAAAGCGTATCTCTGTTGAAGCACCATTCATGCAATGGGGCCTTAATTTTATGGGAGATATTCATCCACCACCCTCATCTCAACATAGGTGGATAATGAAAGCCATATACTACTTCACCAAATGGATTGATGCAGTCCCCAGAAGGCAAGCTACTGATACCATTATCATTCAATTTTTAGAAAACAATATTTTGTCTAGATTTGGTTATCCAATCAAGATCATTATTGACAATGCAACACCATTCAATTCCAAGAGAATGGAAAATTTTTGCAATGATTCTAATATAACTCTTGGCCATTCCACAACTTATTACCCATAGGGTAATGGGTTGGCCGAGTCATCCAACAAAAGTTTGACCAGAATAATTAAGAAGCTTCTGGAGGAAAATAAGAAATCTTGGCACAAAAAAATTATCTATGCATTATAGGTGTTGGCACAGAATTGATCAGAACAAGGTCCTTCTCAGGTTACCAATAAAAGGTACTGAGTAGTCTAGGGCATTGTCATTTTCATCTCCTTCAAAGAGAAGAAGTCTCACCCAAAGCACAACCAAGACAGAGAGATAGGGAAGGGCAAGGAGAATACTTAGGTGGGTTTCCAGAACCTTCAAGATTCACCATGATCTTTTGCAATATAGACTAACTACAAAACAAATCTGAACTCATCCATGCTAGAACTAAAGATACTCAATATGAGAAAATCATTTGTAAACAAAGATATTATATTGATCTTATCAAGCATAAAGAAGTACTGTAAAGAGACAATTCATAAGCATAAACACATAATGACACATTATATTTCAAAATTTTGGGTCCTTCTTTATCTATTATCATCAGAGCTTATCAGATGCAATCTCATAGATACAAATTAGTACTATGTTACGAATTTTGACTATGGACTCATGTCCCAAAGATCTATCTACCCCTTTTTCCCCAAAACTGTATAAAAATTACATTTACAGAACCTTTCCTCAACTACACCCAACCAACAACAACAACTAAAAACCCAACCTTTTTACAATAATATTCATCTCATATATAGGATGAGTGGGATCTTCTGGCTTTCAGATCGCGTGCTTTCTTGTTCTATTGTAACTGATTTTTCCTTGCTGGTGTTGCGCTGTCCCTTTCCACAACCAATTTCTATTTCTTTACTTGCTCCATTTTCCAACTCTTTCTGTATCTTGTGCAACTCGTGTTTAACCAAAAATGGGACTGTAGTCCTTCTTGCACAATCTTCAACCCAAAAACGAAGGACCCAATAGGCTTTGACCACAAGACTTGAATCTCCATCGAGTCAAGTACTTAGCTCTTTCCCAACTTCTAGTAGTGCAAGTTGCTTTCCCTTGTCCTCGTTCTCCATTTTTCTTTCATCTTCTGCTTGCACATTCTCTTTCTTTGCCTCTTCAAACGAAGGGCCCAACTCTGGGACCAAATCTAAGGCTCACTTCCTGACTTCCTGGAAACTCCCAATTTTATCCTGCCACTTCTTGGTAAGGAGTGAGGTCTCAAATACAAACTGCTGAGTCACATATGTGATACATCCTTTGGGCTTGGATGCGACCAAAGAGTTCCATTCAGAGTTGGCTATAACATCTACCTGATGCATTTTCATATACATTGTCTGGACGACAGGTCGAAATTTGTGCAGCTTCTTCTTGGCTACATATTGCACCTTAAACAGAGTGTTCAACTCATTATCCGCTTGCTGAATTTGGTTGAATTTTTCTTGTTGCTCAAGTGGGTCCATGGTGATTGCAACTTCTTCATTGAGCAACTGGATTTGTGCATGCACATCCTCTAAAGTTTGGTTGTGCCTTGCTATAATTCCCATCCAATCGCTGACTTCTCAGAATATCTTTGTGCACTCAGTTGTGCGCTTGTGTAATGATGCTCGAGAATTGTTACCTTCCAACACTATTTTATCCATATTCTCTTGCAACTTTCGAGGTTGTTGCTCTACTTCTTACTAAATTTCCCACAACTGTACTTTGAGATGCTCTATGTGAATGGACAGTTGTGACCATGCTCCATGGAGTAGCTCGATTTGATGCTAAGTCTCTCATGCATCACTAGATTCTGGAAGTTGTGGAGATACTTTCCTTATTTTTGGCTAGGCTTCAGTAAGCCTCTCCTGNTGAAATTGATGAGGGATTTTGGTTGAGGTACATGGTTGAGACAAGTAGTTGATGAGTTGGAACATACATGAGGTGTATAGTTGATGATGTTGGTACATCTTGATGAGTCATAGTTTATGTGTATTTGATGCATGGTTGATGCACTCGTTGATGGTATATGTTGAGGTATAGGTTGGTGCATGGTTGATGCACTTGTTTATGGTACATGTTGATTACAGGCTGTTTGGACAGGTTATTGTGACATGTTATTTGTACAGGTTTGATGCATGGTTGATGCATTTCTTTATGGTATAGGTTGAGGTACATATTGATGTATGGTACATGTTGGAATAGGTTATCGGTACATGTTTTTACAGGTTGATTACATGTTGATTGATACATGTTTACAACAATATATCTCACAGTGATAGTGTGACAGTGGTTCCATCATTCAACTTCTACGTCAGGGTGGTTGGACGGGGAAAGGACAAGTGGTTGTAGCCACCTTCTAGTTGTAGAAGGAGAACATAGGGGGTTGTAGCCTCTGTCTAGTTGTAGCCAGAGAATTGAGGAATTGGAGCCTCCCTCAAGTTGTAGACTAAGAAACTAGGGGGTTGTAGCCTCCTTCTGGTTGTAGCCAGAGAATTGAGGAGTTGGATATTCCTTCAGGTTCTGGCCTGAGAAACTAGGGGATTGGAGCCTCCTTTCAGTTGCATATGGAAAACAAAGGAAGTTGGTGCTTCCAATGAATTCAATTCTTAAATACATATAAAAAAAAGCATTACACGGTTTTCTCCTGCTTTGGGTTTCCACGTAAAACACCGGTGTACTATGTATGTGTATGATTGCTCATTTGTTCATTGTTTATTTACTCTGCAACTATTGGATGACAATTCTACATTGATATAACACTTGCATTTTGTGGTTAAACATGATTATTTCTCTATTACTGATTCACCCCCCCTCTCAGTAATCCAACAATGTTTTTGTAGCTAAAGTAGTGAACAATTTTCCTTATGCATTATAGGATATATTAGAACTATTACATGAATATATTTTTCATTGAACTTCATCAGTTTACTATCCCTAGGTTGATAATTTAATGTAGAAGAGTTCAACTAATTGAACCAATTGACATTTTTGGCGTTGAGTCTGGGGAAGTGCAAAGAGGCATTTGATTTTTCTTTCTTTTAAAATTCATGTAGGGATTAATGCATGGGAAGAGAGACACTAAGACGAGAGGTAAGAACCTATGCATTCACTATAATTAGGGTTGTAGTGACTCTCTCTTCAACCATTTAAAATCATGATAAGTAGGATGCATGAATAGGTGTAGAGATAATAAAGGTAGATTTAGTAGAGGTAGAAGTACACCAAACACCACTTCACCCACTCCATCATGTGGTACTGTAAGAGTCACACCATCATCTAACCATTATATAGGTAGGAATACAAGAGGAGGCCGACCATGAAGAATCATCACTACACAAGCAGAAGGAAAAGGGAAATTTGGAGAAGCTAGTTCTAAAACATTAAAGGGTCCATAAACCTCACATAAATATTTCATACTTCCAACCAAAACTCAATAATAAAAGTTACTTAGTGGTCAACCATAAATTGTATTTTCTAGAGAACCCGATTGAAGAACCGGAACTCTTTGCTACATAAGAGGACTTTGTGCATCTTGGAGAAGACAATATGTCAGGAATAATATTTGGTGACCGAGAAGATAAAGAGGACCTAGAGGTGAAGAACATGAATGAGAAGAAAAATAAGAAGGAAAAAGTACATCAACTGTTGAGAATGAATTTGGATTTCCAATCTTGGATCCAACAATTGCAGTCCAAATGAAGAACATGCCGCCTTCAACACTTCCCAACTTTCATGGTATGATAACTGAATACCCATAAACTTTCCTTTTCGAATTTAATGTGTTATGTCACAACTATGATTATTCTTCTAACACTCAAAAATTGATTTTTTTTCCAACTACTCTTAAGGATGATGCATTGTGTTGGTTTATGGGATTGGGAACAAATGCAATAAAAACATGGGATGAGATGGGAAAAACATGGGATGAGATCGGAAAAAAATTCCTTGAAAAATATAATGATTATTGTACAAACCGAGAGATGAGAGAGGAAATGTTTAAAATGACACAAAAAGAAGAGGAGAGACTTGAAGATCATTTAGAAATATTTCATTATACTAATAAAAGGGAAAAACAAAATCATCTAGATTTGGATACTCTAAAAGTCATTTTACGTAGGGGAATTAGAGATGAATGGATTGATGTATTGAATTTAATGGGTAAAGGAGATATTTCTCACCTAACTTATCCAAAAATTTGTGACTTATGCAAGCATATCTCTCGAGGAAAGTCCAAATATTCTAAGGGAACTAGGGATTCTATCTCTACGGTAAAAAAATCAACTATCAGTGGGGTAAGTAGAGTAGAGATTAACAATTTGTTGGATAATTTTAAAACAGACATTCTCAGTATTCTTGGTTCTCAATTGGACATATTGAAAGTTACGCAAAAGAAAGAGGTAGACGATGGAAAATTAACCATTTATTGTCCATAATGTAGAAAAATGCATCTTTAAAATAATTTCCTTTAGATAAAATTGATCTTTGTGGTATATGTGCAAATAATCATGCTACATAAAACTATCCATCTCTACTGGAACTCAAGGAAACCTACCAAGGGAACCAAGGAACTATAGAGTAGTTATGTTTTGTTGTACCAAAAATACCTTGGTAGTCAAGGAATTTAGGTATATCTCAAGACCCCTCTTAGCAATTTAATCCTTATTTTTCTCAATAATACCCCCAAAAAAATTGGACTATTCCTATGCCTTGGCAAGCATGGGCACCATAGCAAGTCCAAAACCAACTTTGGTAACAAGGTTGGTGAGGATCTACCTATGGGACCATGCCTGCCTAGCCTTATCCTATGCAACAACAATACACCAAATACCCTACACAAAACTAGTATCCCCCACAAGTTCAACAACCATATTCCAATCATCCACCAAAACCACAAATTTCACAACCAAAACAACTTCAACTACCATCAAAACAACCTCCCAAACCAACCCAACTACCCACACAACCCATTGATAACCCCGATAATAAAGTAGCACAACTCGCTTACAATGTTGAGCTGCAGAATTTTTCCACTTACATGATTACTTCTCTTGGTATAAATGATATTCATCTTAGATCAAGAAAAATACTTCATCAAGATGCACCTATTATTGTTGAATAACCTATATAGGAAGAAAATCCTAATCAAATAAACAACAATGATAGTATAGATCCAATAAATGAAACTTCTTCATCTAAAATAAATCAACCATAACAATCTAGTACTCCACCTTTCCTAGAAAGGCTGGCACTAGAAAAAAAAATCACAAAAATATGATATGATTTATTAGATGAATTAAAGAATGTTTGTTGTTAACACTCAGAAATTTCTTTGGGCTGTATCAAATAAAACCCCAAGGTAATTATTTCAACCAACTTTAGATTGTATTCTGACCTATACCACCAGAGAGGGCTCTCTTAGATGTCTAATGACTGGTAATAACCCAAAGGATTAATCAATAAATGCACAAAGGTCAGATTCTGCAATAGGACAAGTTTGTTTTTGTTTTAAAAGGGTTGGTAGGACAAAAAAGGAAAATGTACCATTGGGAAATGGAGTCAAGGCTTGAATTTCAATGTTTTTAGAGTCAACAACTGGTTGGTTTCTTTTTGCAGATTTGAGGAAAAATAGGTGGTATGTGAAACAAACAAATGATATGAAATGAGAGATGGAAAGGAGAAGAAATCCCACTACACTACAAGCATCAATCAGTGGATGAATCTTGAGTGCAGCTTTAGAAGAAAGGACACACAGATTAATTACTAAATAGAGCATCAAATGAAGATGAATTCTGTAAAAGTAACCATTAACACATAACAAGAATCATCGGTGTGAAAGGAACATCAAATATGGATGAATTCCTACCACTTACTCTCAGACAATGCTAATAGAAAAACATAATCATGGAAATGATATACAAGAAACACATACTGAACATAACACTGTGATGAATCTCAAATTTCAGAAAGAGGAAAGTTCTGCATTAACTTCAAAGAAATAAACAAGTCTTGATCTGTAGTACAATAGTCCCATTTTCCCCAAAAGAGTCCCCCACCTTTAGCTCTCATAGCTTCATGAAATATATACACAAAATATCTTCCTATGCTGCCCAATTCGAATCCTAACAACCTTCCTAAGTTAAGAAACAATTACAAATCTCTTGGCAACAAAATTTGAACTAATTGCTAAAAAAGAGGAGTCAAAGTTGACTCATTAATTACAAGATAATAATAGATAAATCTGCTTTTGAAACCATATCCTAATGTTATTTGACCTCTAGAATTCAATGTATATGAGATTTCATGCTTTCCTACCTTTCCTTTCTGATCTGGAGGCATTCCAAAAGCTTTGTCACAGTTGCGCAACAAGTCTGCTATGCAATGGTAACCTACAACAAAAATGCAGTAGATTGTGCAACAGACTGAGAAAATAGGGGTCAAAGATGACATCATATATCCCGAATAAAAATATATTTTAAAAAAATTAGAGAGGTTTTTTTAGAAGAACCTTTTATTGAGAAAATCCTCTCTCATTTTTCTAAAATGCCTCTCCAGTCTCTTGGGATATGCGCCCAAAGATGATGACCAAACAATTAAATGCTTAAATCTGGAAAAATGGGCTGTAAATATTCATTCTAATCTCCTAAAATATGGAACTTCTTGCAAATATGAGATAGGTTTTTATTACTTGGGCTGTCCTTGACAAAAACCTCTCTGGGATTTTCAAAATTCCTCTCCAATTGGTCAAAAAGTGATCTTGAAGTTGAATACTAAACCAATCATTTATGCAGCACGCCCTGTAGCCTGTGCACAACACAATCCTCTGTGCAAAAAAATCCTCTGCGCAACAAAATCCTCCATATAGAAAAATCCTCTGCGTAGTGTGATTCAAATGAAAGTAACATAGTTTTTCATTCTGGACCATTCTCTGTATTTTAAAGATCCAGATGGGATCTTGCTAAATTGTTTGATGGAGGAAGAAGTGAAAAAAGATATCAAAGAGTTTCACAAAGGTGACTGTGGGGGGAACCATTATTAGAAGACCACTGTGCACAAAATAATTAGGGCATGGTTCTATTGGCCTATTATTTTTTCCGATGTATACAAGGAATTTTCAAGCTTCCATGAATGCCAAATTTTTGATGGAAAAAGAGAACTGCAACCTTTACCTTTAAAGCGTATCTCTGTTGAAGCACCATTCATGCAATGGGGCCTTAATTTTATGGGAGATATTCATCCACCACCCTCATCTCAACATAGGTGGATAATGAAAGCCATATACTACTTCACCAAATGGATTGATGCAGTCCCCAGAAGGCAAGCTACTGATACCATTATCATTCAATTTTTAGAAAACAATATTTTGTCTAGATTTGGTTATCCAATCAAGATCATTATTGACAATGCAACACCATTCAATTCCAAGAGAATGGAAAATTTTTGCAATGATTCTAATATAACTCTTGGCCATTCCACAACTTATTACCCATAGGGTAATGGGTTGGCCGAGTCATCCAACAAAAGTTTGACCAGAATAATTAAGAAGCTTCTGGAGGAAAATAAGAAATCTTGGCACAAAAAAATTATCTATGCATTATAGGTGTTGGCACAGAATTGATCAGAACAAGGTCCTTCTCAGGTTACCAATAAAAGGTACTGAGTAGTCTAGGGCATTGTCATTTTCATCTCCTTCAAAGAGAAGAAGTCTCACCCAAAGCACAACCAAGACAGAGAGATAGGGAAGGGCAAGGAGAATACTTAGGTGGGTTTCCAGAACCTTCAAGATTCACCATGATCTTTTGCAATATAGACTAACTACAAAACAAATCTGAACTCATCCATGCTAGAACTAAAGATACTCAATATGAGAAAATCATTTGTAAACAAAGATATTATATTGATCTTATCAAGCATAAAGAAGTACTGTAAAGAGACAATTCATAAGCATAAACACATAATGACACATTATATTTCAAAATTTTGGGTCCTTCTTTATCTATTATCATCAGAGCTTATCAGATGCAATCTCATAGATACAAATTAGTACTATGTTACGAATTTTGACTATGGACTCATGTCCCAAAGATCTATCTACCCCTTTTTCCCCAAAACTGTATAAAAATTACATTTACAGAACCTTTCCTCAACTACACCCAACCAACAACAACAACTAAAAACCCAACCTTTTTACAATAATATTCATCTCATATATAGGATGAGTGGGATCTTCTGGCTTTCAGATCGCGTGCTTTCTTGTTCTATTGTAACTGATTTTTCCTTGCTGGTGTTGCGCTGTCCCTTTCCACAACCAATTTCTATTTCTTTACTTGCTCCATTTTCCAACTCTTTCTGTATCTTGTGCAACTCGTGTTTAACCAAAAATGGGACTGTAGTCCTTCTTGCACAATCTTCAACCCAAAAACGAAGGACCCAATAGGCTTTGACCACAAGACTTGAATCTCCATCGAGTCAAGTACTTAGCTCTTTCCCAACTTCTAGTAGTGCAAGTTGCTTTCCCTTGTCCTCGTTCTCCATTTTTCTTTCATCTTCTGCTTGCACATTCTCTTTCTTTGCCTCTTCAAACGAAGGGCCCAACTCTGGGACCAAATCTAAGGCTCACTTCCTGACTTCCTGGAAACTCCCAATTTTATCCTGCCACTTCTTGGTAAGGAGTGAGGTCTCAAATACAAACTGCTGAGTCACATATGTGATACATCCTTTGGGCTTGGATGCGACCAAAGAGTTCCATTCAGAGTTGGCTATAACATCTACCTGATGCATTTTCATATACATTGTCTGGACGACAGGTCGAAATTTGTGCAGCTTCTTCTTGGCTACATATTGCACCTTAAACAGAGTGTTCAACTCATTATCCGCTTGCTGAATTTGGTTGAATTTTTCTTGTTGCTCAAGTGGGTCCATGGTGATTGCAACTTCTTCATTGAGCAACTGGATTTGTGCATGCACATCCTCTAAAGTTTGGTTGTGCCTTGCTATAATTCCCATCCAATCGCTGACTTCTCAGAATATCTTTGTGCACTCAGTTGTGCGCTTGTGTAATGATGCTCGAGAATTGTTACCTTCCAACACTATTTTATCCATATTCTCTTGCAACTTTCGAGGTTGTTGCTCTACTTCTTACTAAATTTCCCACAACTGTACTTTGAGATGCTCTATGTGAATGGACAGTTGTGACCATGCTCCATGGAGTAGCTCGATTTGATGCTAAGTCTCTCATGCATCACTAGATTCTGGAAGTTGTGGAGATACTTTCCTTATTTTTGGCTAGGCTTCAGTAAGCCTCTCCTGGACTCGTTCCAGTTTCTGCTCCTTCGGGGTCTTGGTGTATTCTTCCTATGTTCTATGCATTTGAGAAAGGAGTGCTTCCTCCCTTATGAAATATGCAGTCCTTTCAGCCTGTTGGAGCCTCTTCTCTAGTTGATCAGTTGAGGCTCTGATCATTCTGACGAGCTGCACTGCTGGCCACTATGCAAGGTCAGTGATGAAAGGGGTGGCTTCCCTGGGTACCTAGACTTGCAGTGGAATTCCACTAGCCTTTGAATGCTCATAAGTAGTCTCTACCTACTCATCTCTTGTAGATGGTCCTAGCCCAAGCCTCAACCTCAACGCCGATGGTAGGAACGTTAAAACATATGCTCTAGACAGGTAGAGTTGCAATAACTCTCCGAACTGCTGAGGGTTTTGGAGGACTAGCTCCATCTGTTCCTACNAGATCCCTAGGAGGAACTCTTTACTACATAATATTCATAGATGACTATTCAAGAAAGACGTGGCTATACCTACTAAAGGTAAAAGACGAAGTATTCAACAAGTTCCAAGAATTCAAGGAAGAAATAGAAAACCTCATGAACAAGAAGATCAAGACATTAAGAATAGATACTGGAGGAGAATACACCTCGAAGGAGTTCGTTGCATTCTACAAATCAGAAGGGATTAGGAGGGAGCTGACTGTTCCTCATAATCCTCAACAAAATGGTGTAGCAGAAAGAAAGAACATATCTATCGAAGAAACCGTAAAAGCCTTATTGAATGATCAAGGTCTATCATGTTATTATGGGGAGAAGCAACAATGATGACAATGTATGTGCAGAACAGAAGTCCTCATCGTATATTGAAGGACATGAAACTAGAGGAAGCCTTCTCAGGTAAGAAACCTAATGTGGAAAACCTAAGAATATTTGGATGTCCAGTTTACTCTCATATTCCCAAGGACAAAAGGAATAAATTAGAACCCTCAGGAAAGAAGGGAATATTCGTGGGATATAGTGATTCATCCAAGGCCTATAGAGTATATATTCCAGAACAACACAATATCAAAGTTAGCAGAGACGTAATGTTCAATGAAAGGATGGCCTTCAGGAAATCCATCGAAGAAATTATAGAAGAAAAAGAGCTTGAAGAACCTAATGAAGAAAACACAGAAAACGAAAATGACGAAAAGGATCAACCTGATCATCCTATGGAGCCATGTGAAAACACTGATTCAAATATCGTACTGTATACCAAGAGATGACCAGCTTGGCTTGAAGCTACATTACAAGATGCATAAAGACTCAAGGTTCCAGAAGGAACATCCAGCAAGAGTAAAAGACTGAAAAGATTCTCAAGTTAAGCACCATACATGACGAATCTTCTAGATGAATAACCTACCACATTTGAAGAAGCAGTTCAAAAGGGACAATGGAAAGAAGCTATGACAGAAGAGCATCAATCCATTATGAAAAATGAGGTATGGGAAATTGTACCTAGACCTAAAGAAAAATCCGTGGTAACCTCAAAATGGGTATACAAGATCAAACATGCAGCAGACGAAAGCGTGGATAAATACAAGGCAAGATTTGTGGCCAGAGGGTTCTCCCAGAAGGAGGGAGAAGATTATGATGAAACCTTTTCTCTGGTGGCTAGGTATACCTCTATCATAAATATCATATCTCTTGCCGCTTCCATGGGATGGAATCTACATCAGATGGATGTAAAGATATCTTTTCTGAATGGAGCAATTGAAGAATAAGTATATATTGAACAACCTCAAGGGTTTGAGGTACATTCCAGGGACACTCATGTTTTCAGATTAAAGAAATCTCTATATGGACTCAAGCAAGCTCCAAGGGCTGAATGGACAACTATCTAACAAGACTTGGTTTATCCAAGAGTCATGCAGATGCAAACCTTTATTACAAAGTCGTAGATAATGCACCTGTGATTCTACTATTATATGTTGACGATCTATTCATAATAGGTGAAGAATCTCTCATTATCTAGTGAAAGAAGGAATTAGCTTTTGAATTTGATATGAAAGATCTAGGTCTCATGCATTATTACTTGGGACTAGAAGTATGGTAGAAGCGTGGTGAAGTATTCCTTGGACAAGGAAAGTACGNAGATCCCTAGGAGGAACTCTTTACTACATAATATTCATAGATGACTATTCAAGAAAGACGTGGCTATACCTACTAAAGGTAAAAGACGAAGTATTCAACAAGTTCCAAGAATTCAAGGAAGAAATAGAAAACCTCATGAACAAGAAGATCAAGACATTAAGAATAGATACTGGAGGAGAATACACCTCGAAGGAGTTCGTTGCATTCTACAAATCAGAAGGGATTAGGAGGGAGCTGACTGTTCCTCATAATCCTCAACAAAATGGTGTAGCAGAAAGAAAGAACATATCTATCGAAGAAACCGTAAAAGCCTTATTGAATGATCAAGGTCTATCATGTTATTATGGGGAGAAGCAACAATGATGACAATGTATGTGCAGAACAGAAGTCCTCATCGTATATTGAAGGACATGAAACTAGAGGAAGCCTTCTCAGGTAAGAAACCTAATGTGGAAAACCTAAGAATATTTGGATGTCCAGTTTACTCTCATATTCCCAAGGACAAAAGGAATAAATTAGAACCCTCAGGAAAGAAGGGAATATTCGTGGGATATAGTGATTCATCCAAGGCCTATAGAGTATATATTCCAGAACAACACAATATCAAAGTTAGCAGAGACGTAATTTTCAATGAAAGGATGGCCTTCAGGAAATCCATCGAAGAAATTACAGAAGAAAAAGAGCTTGAAGAACCTAATGAAGAAAACACAGAAAACGAAAATGACGAAAAGGATCAACCTGATCATCCTATGGAGCCATGTGAAAACACTGATTCAGATATCGTACTGTATACCAAGAGATGACCAGCTTGGCTTGAAGCTACATTACAAGATGCAGAAAGACTCAAGGTTCCAGAAGGAACATCCAGCAAGAGTAAAAGACTGAAAAGATTCTCAAGTTAAGCACCATACATGACGAATCTTCTAGATGAAGAACCTACCACATTTGAAGAAGCAGTTCAAAAGGGACAATGGAAAGAAGCTATGACAGAAGAGCATCAATCCATTATGAAAAATGAGGTATGGGAAATTGTACCTAGACCTAAAGAAAAATCCGTGGTAACCTCAAAATGGGTATACAAGATCAAACATGCAGCAGACGAAAGCGTGGATAAATACAAGGCAAGATTTGTGGCCAGAGGGTTCTCCCAGAAGGAGGGAGAAGATTATGATGAAACCTTTTCTCTGGTGGCTAGGTATACCTCTATCATAAATATCATATCTCTTGCCACTTCCATGGGATGGAATCTACATCAGATGGATGTAAAGATAGCTTTTCTGAATGGAGCAATTGAAGAATAAGTATATATTGAACAACCTCAAGGGTTTGAGGTACATTCCAGGGAAACTCATGTTTTCAGATTAAAGAAATCTCTATATGGACTCAAGCAAGCTCCAAGGGCTGAATGGACAACTATCTAACAAGACTTGGTTTATCCAAGAGTCATGCAGATCCAAACCTTTATTACAAAGTCGTGGATAATGCACCTGTGATTCTACTATTATATGTTGACGATCTATTCATAATAGGTGAAGAATCTCTCATTATCTAGTGCAAGAAGGAATTAGCTTTTGAATTTGATATGAAAGATCTAGGTCTCATGCATTATTACTTGGGACTAGAAGTATGGTAGAAGCGTGGTGAAGTATTCC
>JZKD02S0127960.1:23972-39714 GCA_000966675.3 Picea glauca
TGTTGGTCACTATAATTGCTTAATTAATTTCAAACAACCAAGTGATACATAAATTGTCAACCCAGGGAAGTCTTTTTATTTCAAAGATAACCACGCACTGTATATGCTCAATTCCAAAAGCAACTTAAAGTTGTAGTAAAAGAAACTATACTAATTACACTTACTTTGAATGAATTGAAGTTCTGATTTAAATCACAGGAAAGCAACCTCCCTATTGCAGATCTTAAAGATTAATCTAAGAATCCTGGATTACATTAAAATAATACTTGCAACAGGAAAGAAAAACTATTCTGCAATCAAAGAACAGGACCCTTACTCTCAAACAGAGACTTCAGTACTGACACTCTTTCATGAAAACAGTAATGCAGAAAAAGATAACTCTACCTAGCAGAGAACAAGGCCATTTAATTCCTTCCTTTCCAAGCAGGAACCCTTAACCCAATTTCTGTCTAGCACACTTGCAGAAGTAATGGAAATCTACAGAGAATAGGATGTTCTGATTCCTTCCTTTCTGAGCAAGAACCCTTAACCCAATTTCTGGCTAGCACACTTGCAGAAGTAATGGAAATCTACAGAGAACAGGATGTTCTGATTCCTTCCTTTCTGAGCAGGAACCCTTAACCCAATCTCTGGCTAGCACACTTGCAGAAGTAATGGAAATCTACAGATGACAGGATGTTCTAATTCCTTCCTTTCTGAGCAGGAACCCTTAACCCAATCTCTGGCTAGCACACTTGCAGAAGTAATGGAAATATACAGAGGAGAGGATGTTCTGATTCCTTCCTTTCTGAGCAGGAACCCTTAACCCAATCTCTGGCTAGCACACTGCAGAAGTAATTGAAATCTACAGAGAACAGGATGTTCTGATTCCTTCCTTTCTAAGAAGGAACCCTTAACCCAATCTCTCATAAAATCATCACACAAGATTGCTAAAGAATTACGAAATTCATTCAATAAACTAAGACAGAGTTCAGTAGTGTTTCAGCAAAGCGGAATTCATTAAAAGTAGTGTTTCAGCATATGAAATTTAATCACACATAAACAAAGATTATACTAACACACCTCTAAACTAATGGGTGAATCTTGTGAAGAAGGTGGGCCCTCCCTTCTCACAAGATTCCCCTGGAACGGGAAAGCTAGAGAAAGTTACTCAAAGCAGTCTTTTATTCATCTATCAAAATATCATGTTATAGTATGAAAATGGAGCTCATCCCTCTCTCTGAAGCCTTTCAATACATAAAAATTCGGATACTCGAATGAAGATTTCCCCCTTATTTAAAGAGGGAACCCCTTCGATACAATATATCAAAAATTACAATGTGTATCCGAGTCCTATCTTTAGTCGGATCTTCTTTCTAAACCAGAGCAGGATGTCCTAGTCTCATGCAACAGAAATGCTATTACAGGAGCTAGATGAGGTATTACTGTTACTACTGGAATAACAGTTTCTTCTCGTAGCTGCCAATGCTGTTTCAGCATCGCAATTCACAGGCTGTTTCAGCCACGTGAATTGCGCTTTTGACTGTGTCGGCTTTTTGATGTAGGAGCGATGGTTGGTGCTTGTTCACTGTTGACTGTAACGACTTCCTTGTGTTTCAGCGCGTTGGTTCTGGCGATCTCTTCTGTGTTTTAGCATCAGCGACTCTGGATTGTGTACAGCTCTGTGTTTTAGCATCTGCGACCTCGGACTGTGTAACAGCTCTGTGTTTCAACATCAGCGACTCTGGACTGTGTACAGCTCTGTGTTTCAGCATCTGCAACCTCAGACTGTGTAACAGCTCTGTGTTTCAGCATCAGCGACTCTAGACTATGTAACAACTCTGTGTTTCAGCAACAGGCTTCAAATGCTAATCTGTAGTCTAATCAATGGTTAAGTACGAAAGTGATGTAAAATATTATGCAAAACAGATTAAACGTATAGTAATGATAAGGGACGTTGTATACCTCTGGGATGATCAGATAAAGTGATAGTATGAGTCTAAGTACAGGTGATCAAGAGTATAATAGTGGCAAAAAGTATAGGCAAAAAGGTGCATTGTGTGGTCCTAATACTTGGCTAGGCTATCAATTCCTACAAAATCCGTGATGCTTCTTATAGATTCCACTGCCTACTATTCAGAGTATGTTCCTCCACAGAATTATCTTCTGCCTTTATTTCGATCGCCCCCAAGGGCGCTGAAGTTGTCTACATCAACACTTCATTCCTCTTTTTGAGTTACATGACACGAGCATGGGGCATGCCCGCCTCGTTTGTACACAGTTTATTTTCTACACACCTCATGGAAGGTTGGGTTCTACAGGTTCCTTTCTCCCTCCAACGGATTGCTCTAGACAATCCCACTATGGCTCTCTCTTACAAAAGCATTCTCAGTAGAAGAAACATTGATGGATTTCAGCTATACGTATGCTCCTAACCTCATCCATCAGGGGGCATCTGTTATCACTGAAATTTCATCCGCAAATGGTTCCAAGAATTCAACATCATCAAATAGTTATGAGGTCATCCATGGACCTGAATTAACACAAAAGCATTCACAAAGGGTCAAAAAATATACAAATAGTGGAAAAATTGAAGGGCATTATGAAGACACTAGGCGCACGCACACATTTGTGAAACAGGAACGCAGAAATCATGCACATGCACACGATGCGCGACTATTGTTGCAAAAAGCCATGCACCTGAGAAACAACGCATTTATGAGAGTGCTCGACCTCCCACCCACTTCTAGTTCAGCTTCCAAGTTGATTTGACACTCAAATCTGGATTGGATTTGACTGGATGGTTGGTCAAAGACCTAGAAATTCCCTAATTAGTCTCTTTACACACTACAAACTAGTTGAACAATAGCTCAAAGGAATGCTATAAAAAGGCCATGGATACACTTCATTTTTCAAGGAATTCAAAGCAAAGTTATGCTGCCATTATTCTCTTGAGGACTCTTCTATCCTTGCCAAGAGTATACTTGCATCATTGCATTGGGAAATCCATCTAACCCCTTGAGTGGATTAGCAAAGAATTCTTTCACCATTTTCATTTTCTTTTTCAAAGTTGTAAGAAGAGCTTACTTGTGGGGGTCCAAGAGCCCTCCCTTGGAGGAAGAAGGGACTCATCGTCCCCTTTCTTCTCGGTGTTTTCTTTCACTAATATCAGCCTTATCATTGGTGACATGGGTCTCATTGTTTCTTTTGTCCTTATGTCCCTATGTTTATAAATTTAGTTGTTGTTTTATTTATTAGTCTAATTCTTAGTCATAGTTTTATCTTTCTTTTTCTAACCCTTTTCCTTGCAGCTGTCTTACTCAGCAAACCCAACTGAGCTTGCAAGCACCTCTATTTTTCTCACTAAGGTGACGAAAGAGGCACAACACATATAAAATTATTATATGCATTACATATGTTAGCAGAGGAGTAGAGTTGTAGTCCAATAGGGAGTTGGTAATAGAAGCCAAGGAAATTGCACACAAAATAATTCCTGGAGCTATGAGGATCAGGATAGCTTCAAAATTAATAACTCAAGGTCCCAGAACAAGAATTCCATCAATGGTACCAAGATTAGAGAGGCAGTGTTGCTGAGACCCGAGGCTGTCTATGGAGTCAGAAAGGAAATTAAAACAAAGGTTAAGACAAATTTGATGGAAGGGAATACCTTAATGATAAAGGGAATTCTGAATTTTGTTATATCCACCACCAAGACTCTGGTACTTCATAGAGGTGAGCCTGAAAAACAAATTCTGGGATTCCCATTCTAGAATTTCATCAAAGCCTAGATTTTGCAAGTAACAAGACCTTTGTTATGTGACAAAGTCAAAAGGTTCAAACAAGTGAGGGTTGCACCCATATGAAAAGGTCTCAAAGGCCTCCTAACTTGATAAATCAGGCTAGCTAAAAAAATTGGTAAAGGATTTGCAGGAAATGAGAGAAAATCTTCAATATGAACTTCTATTAGAGCAGGAAGAGATAAATAGGATGGTGCATAAAGTTTTCTCTAGTTTGAGAAAGAGATAAGCACGAAGTGTGGTGAAATTGAGTATTTGAATAAGATAATTAAATATTCAAAAACAAAACAGTCTTCAAATGTAGAACAATAGTTGCAAAAAATGAAAGACTTGAAGACTAAACTTACCCAACTGCGCAACTTGAACATGGAACTTGATCAGTAGAAAAGAGAAATGGAAAATAAGCACAATTTCTTCCTTTTAGCCATGCTATTGAGAAGAGTTTTTCTGTAAAGCATTCCGCGTTTCACTTTTGAGTAATATCTATGCATTTTTTCAATACACACAGTGCATATGATTGTTTAGAAATATAAAGGCTTCAAGATGTTCCAATCAAGAGGCTTAAGTTATCGCCCAAGGTTTCATGGAATCCAGGGGATTTAATTCGCTCTCATCACATCACAACTAGAGGTAAGTAAATGTCATATCTGTCTATTTTTTTTTCCATTACTTAAATGGAAAAGTATTTAGGACTTATATGTCTCTATATACATGCAAGCCAAATGTATACATGCATATATTGCCATAATTTATCTGCAACATGCATTGTTGAACATCTGGCTGTGTAGTATTGTGCAACATGCATTGTTGAACATCCCCCTATGTAGTTGTTTGGTAGGTCGTAGTTCTTGAAACCCTAATTTGATTCACATGCGACATCTATGGCATTATGTTGTTGTTTGGATCAAGCATCAACTAATGAGAGGACTCTAAGAATGAAGCAGGACCAGAATTATGGCGACAACAAACGGGTGGACCTATGAAAACATCCAAGGGATCAGTAATAGAGAGGGGAAGGACTTAGGCTGGACGACCTTCCACCTTATCGGCTCAGATCAGCTAGATGACTAAATCAGTGATTTCCTGTAATGGCTTGCAGGGGTTTATAATTTGTACCAGGTAATGTGACCCTCCATTTGTATTGGTTTCTTGTTTAGGGAAACAACTTGTGGATGGGCATGCAAACGACCACCGAGAGCCATCTACTGCAATCTATTGTAATGAAGCTAATCATTCTAGCTAATAAGGCTACAATGTCATAGCATCGGAGTCTCAGAGTCATCGACTAGAATGGATTGCAATGCTACAAGACTGGACTGCAATGCTATAGATCACAACCACCAAAGTATCCAATCATATAAATTTATTATATAAACTAATTTTTAGCTCTCACAAATAATTTTAAAAAGTGGCACATACCAGGCTATTTATATCACATCAAAATAATTCGAGCCAATGAAAAATTGAATGCATGAAATTAGAAAAATATAAAAAATGTATTTTTTTTGGAATAAATTGAAATAATGAATTAAACTTGAGATTTTGAATGAATTAATAAATGGTAAACCAAAAAGCACCCATTAATTCAACAAAATGTACCAACTAATGGGCATGTTGACCAGTTTGACCATGAGGCGAAAGCTATAGTCCCTGCCTTTGCCAGGGGTAGGGACTAATAACACTAAGAAGAGAAGATGCCAATAGTAGCAATAGGTTGAGGTTGTGTATGGTCATTTGTGGAAAATACCCATCCTAAAACTAGAAGATAGGAATTAGCTCATTGCATGGGCCCCACTTGTTGGTAGAAGGCTTTGAGGGCTTGGGCCTTTTAGAAATGGCCAATGCTAGAGTTTGTGAAATGCATGTCATTATGAGTAGCATTGATGGATAACTCCTCCCACACTTGCATACATGTTTGATAGCTTAGTGGTGGCGCCTACTATAGAATACATGTGTCCATGTATTTCACAACTTTCAGAAGAGTTTTGCTCAAACCTAAAATTTAAAAAAAAACACCTATGAATCTAATAGATTATGTAAGTAATTGCTCCTCCCGCGAGTATTTCCAAATATTTCCCATATCAGCACATGTCATAAAATTCAAAACAACCAGCATGATTCTATTTATATCTACTAAGAAAGGCTCAATATATTTTGTACCAGGGTCGAGACACAAAAATTTACTTAAGTCAGAATAGTTGGAGGAGCTATCTCTTGAATGAACTGTCTCTAGTAATATTCAAAATATTCTCCTTCTTTTTAATAAGCAATTAACCATTTCCCCTAATTCAACTGAATTCCTACCTTAAAAATAAAGTCCTCCTTCAAGTTATTCTCCCTGTAAACATGCTGCACAGTGAAAGAATCAAAGGATTCCAAAAATATGTGTACCTCATAAAGTAAAGAAAGTAAAATGATGTTGTGGAATTTTTGAGTTTTTCTGGCCCAATTTATTGTTGTCATGGAATCACAAAAAATATGAATGGATTTGACATCTTTTTCCCCCGCAAAAAGTAACATAAGTTTTAAAGACATAAGCTCAGCATAATTATTTTTGCCCAGACCCAGCCCCATCTTGATTTTGAAGAAATTCCTATCCGAGAGATAAATTAGTGCACCTCCCCCACAAGATTGATTATTATTTTGAGAAGCCCCATCAAAAAAGGCCCAAGCTCTCGAGGATCCACTTGTTCTTCCTCCACTATCCGAACAAGTTCATTCCCTTTTTATTGCAGGAAATGTGAACGTATACTAAGTCCTTGTGCAACAATTATCTCTAGGATTGAGAACTTATCTTGGAATATGGCTTTGTTCCTTTCCAACCACACCCCCAGCTGAAAATAAGCAGAAGCGCCTTCATCTAGAAGCTTTTCAGGTTTGTAACCCATTCTCTCTAGGCCTCCTCCACTGAGAGTCCTTGCCAGTTGCAATCCTATCCCAACTTTGCAGATCATACCTTCCAAATTTCCTATACGAAAGGGAAGACTATAAAGAGTTGTTGGACTGATTCCTCATCTACTTTACACAAGGCACACCATCTCGGTCCTTCCTTCTACGTTTGTTTCATGGTATCCCATGTAGGTACTTTTCTTTTTATCATACACCACATAAAGAAATGTGCTTTTAAGGGACATCTTGTTTCTAGAGTCCTTTCCACCAACGTATTGTCTCCCTTGGGTGGATATCTATATTGAGTTGGATGTAACCCACTTTTTGTGTGTAAACACCATGAAACACATGTTTCCATATCAATTCATCTTCCATGTCCATTATTCGAATATGGGATGCTTTTAGTGCTCTAATATAGTTTTTTGAGTGAGTCGAGTTGATCTCTCCCAACTCCAATTGCATGTCTGTTGACAGGCGAAATTGATCACCCATCAACTGAAAGAGCGAGTTCGGTCCAGGGTTGTTGTTTGGTGTAACTTGTTTTGATAGGTTTAATGGCTCCGTTAGCCAATCTAAGAATCCTAAAAGAAACGAATAAAAGAGAGAAATAAGTAACCAATTACTAAACACAATATATATATATATATATATATATATATATATATATATATATATATATATATATATATGCTCTAATGTCACTGTAGTAGGTGTATTTAAGAAGAATATGTGCAGGATATGCAAGATATGTAACACGATATATATATATATGCTCTAAGTGTAGTTGGGCACAGAAGCCGTGCAAGGAGTGCATAGGCTGGTTAAAGGTCTCAGGGTTGTGAACCTGAGTGAGTATTAAGAGACTGCTGCTGCAGGAGTGCGCAGGGTTGAGAGACTTCAACACTCAGTCGAGGTTGAATGGTTGTCGCAAGAAGTGCATGCAAGAGGTTTCCAAGAAGACTTGAGGGTCGTGAAGAAGCTCATGAGGTGTAGAACCTTGATTAATTACCAAGGGAAGCACAGGGAGTTGGTGCCTTGAAATCTTGCAAGATGCATCGCAGGTGAGCGAGCAAGCGGATAAGTTCTGTGGAAGAACCCGTCGTCATTTCGGTGGATTAAGGAAAGGAGAACGGACGATCGGAATCCTCTGAGGAGATTTCGTGAAGTTTCGGGGTGTTGGATCTTGCAGAGGTGCAAGGAGGTTACTGCAAGAACATCAGAAGGTTTAAAGCTCAAGAAGGGCAGAGCCATCTCTCTCAAATCATAGGGACCATTGGATCTACACGTGATATCGTGCATCGGGGATTTCAGAGACAAGATATACTTGTAGCTCGAAATCACGATCCGTGATATCCCGATGAGCTCGAAACCATCCATCAGTTGGGACGCGTGTCAGGAGACCCCGAGGAGTCAGGGTTCGGAGCATCGAAGATTTCGAAGGTAAGAAACTCCTGTCAATTGGAATCGTGAAACGCGATATCCCAACGGAAGGGTTGTGTGGGGCCACAACCAGAGCTAGTGGAAGACAGGTGGCGTGCCATATCGAGGATCGGGAAAAGGCAAGTCCCGAATCTGTTGACATCATGATTCACGATCCCGCGAATTCTGATATCCCGATAGAAGTGTCGAGAGGTGGAAAGGTCAACTCACACGTGCGCGTCGGAGTTCGGGGAATCGTAAGGCACAAAACACGCGACCATAGGATTCGCGAAATCGTGAAGTCCGATTTCCTGATCATTAAGGGAGATATTTTGATGAGTTGCTGTGGATGAGGAAAATTCCTGATAGGGAATTAGAGGAACATTTGAGTTCTTCGGGCCGTAAGTGAGAGAAGATCCTGTGAGTACACGTGGACCTTCTGACCTGCAGGTGGTGAAGGGGCCGCATTGCCGTCAGTTGTGGTATCAGAGCAGGAATATCACTTTGCTTTGTATAAGCAGAGAAGAGGAGAATTCACCATGCCATCGAGGAGAGAGAGACAATCACCTGATCCAGAGGATAGAGAGGTGTGGAGAAGAGGCAGGCAGGTAGTCAATCCAGAAATGGAGAGACAGATGAGAGATCTTCGAGCAAGACTCGAAGATATGGAGACAGCGCAAAGATTCACAGTTAGTGTAGGGGATTTTGGCGATTCAGAGGGTGAAGTTGAGGCTGAACGCGAGGAGGAAGTTGCAGCCGAAGATGCAGCCAATGAACACCTAATTAAAGCTACTGCCAGAATGGGTGCAAAGGCAAAAATGGACATTCCAGTTTACGAGGGAAATCTGGATACAGAGGAGCTACTAGATTGGATTAGAGCTCTGGATACATACTTTGATTATGAAGATATCGAAGAAGACAAGAAAGTCAATCTTGTTGTCACGCGCTTGAAAGGACATGCAACATTATGGTGGGACGAGCTACAAGCTGACAGACGCTGCAAGGGAAAGCAGAAGATTAAGAGTTGGGATCGAATGATTGCGAAGATGAAGGCGAAGTTCATCCCAAGAGACTATCAAATCACTCTATTCAGGAGGATGCAGAACCTGAGACAGAAACTGATGACAGTGAAAGAATACACTGAGGAATTCTATCGACTGAACATCAGGGTAGGTCATCAAGAGAGCGACGATGAGAAGGTTGCTAGATATCTGAATGGTTTGAGATACGACATTCAGGATGAATTGAGCATGGTAACCATCAAAATTGTGGAGGATGCTTATCAGATAGCTCTGAAAGCTGAGGAGAAGCTGAGCCTAAAGAAAAGTCAAAGAGGCCGAGGCAGAAGTCAGCCCAGAGGCAAAGCAATTGCCCAGGATAAATACCAGAAGCCCAAGGAGGAATGGAAGAAACCTCAGGGTAAAGTTGAGAGAGGTGGGACCTCACAAAGAGGGCCATACATTGAACAGAGAGGAAAACATAATGAGCAGAAGGGAGATTATGTTGATGCAAACAATTTTCCTCGTACCAGAGGTAGAGGAAGAGGAAGAGGTGGAGTTATCACATGCTTCACATGTGAAAAGAATGGGCACAAGTCTTACGAGTGTCCAGAAAAAAAGAAGGACATGGGAGAAGCTCACATCACCAAAGCGCAGAGGCGGGATGTTGAGGCCGAAGACGCAGAAGGCAGAAGATCACTTATGATGCAAAAAGTCCTTTTGACACCCGAGAAGGAGGTGGAAAGTTCAGTCCAAAGGACCAGAATTTTCAGAACATCTTGCAAGACCAAGGATAGGGTGTGCAAGGTGATCATCGACAGTGGTAGCATGGATAATCTCGTATCTATGGAGATGGTAGAGAAGCTGGAGCTGGAGACAAATGATCACCCGAGTCCATACAAGGTTTCGTGGCTACAGAAAGGACATCAGGTAAGTGTCACTAAACAGTGTTTAGTTGAATTCAAGATAGGAGGGTATAATGATAAAGTACTCTGTGATGTCATTCCTATGGATGTATGTCATCTATTGCTGGGTAGACCATGGCAATATGACAAAAATGTGATTCATGATGGGAGAATGAACACATATACTCTGGAGAAGAATGGGAGAACCCATATGTTGCTTTCGATAAAGGATAAGGAAGTGAAGCCGGAAGTAAGAAACACAGTACTTCTCATGAGTGGGAAGGATCTTCTTACAGAGGTTAAGAAGAAGGAAGATCCACAATTATTTGTGGTCAGAAAGTCGAGAATTGTTCTGACTAGCACAAGAGTGGATGATTTACCAGAGGAGATTCAGGAACTGCTAGAAGAGTTCGCTGACATTATAGTGGACGAATTACCTCATTTGTTGTCGTTGATGAGGAGTGTGAGTCATCATATTGACCTCATACCAGGAGCTAGTTTGCCTAATAAAGCCTCGTACAGGTTGATGCCGCAAGAGAATGAAGAGGTTAAAAGGCAGGTCCAGGAGCCATTGGACAAAGGATTGGTCAGGGAGAGTTTGAGCCCATGTGTTGTTCCGACGGTACTTAGTCCCAAGAAAGATGGAGGTTGGAGAATGTGTACCGACTCAAGAGTGATTAATAAGATAACCATCAGGTACATGTTTCCATTGCTGAGAATGGATGATCTGATGGATTTCCTGAGTGGGGAAAATTACTTTTCAAAGATTGATCTGAAAAGCGGATACCACCAGATTCGCATGAGAGAAGGCGATGAGTGGAAGACAACCTTCAAAACAAATGAAGGTTTGTATGAATGGCTAGTCATGCCGTTTGGCTTGACGAATGCACCAAGTACTTTTATGAGGTTGATGAATGAAGTCCCGAGGGAGTTCATCAGGAAATTTGTCATCGTATATCTGGATGATATACTGATTTACAGTAAGTCATTGGCAGAACACTTGAAGCATTTGGCCATTGTGATGAAGAAGCTACAGCAGGAGAAGTTGTTGATTAACATAAAGAAGTCCTCGTTCATGAAGACAAAACTCATTTACTTGGGATTTGTTATATCAGCAAATGAGTTGAGGATGGATCCGGATAAGGTGGAAGTGATCAAAAATTGGCCATCACCGAGAAATATTTTCGAGGTGAGGAGTTTTCATGGTTTGGCTAGTTTCTACCGGAAATTCATCAGGAATTTTAGTGGAATCAGCGCAGCGATGATGGACACAGTGAAGAAGCAACATAAGTCTTTTCATTGGATAGCAGAGGCTAAGAAGAGCTTCAATCTGTTGAAGCGGAAGATCACGGAACAACCAGTGTTGGTGTTGCCGGATTTCCTGAAGACATTTCAGGTGAAATGTGATGCAAGTGGGTTTGCCATAGGAGCAGTCTTGAGTCAGGAAGACAGGCCGATTGCATATTTCAGCGAGAAGCTGAATGAGGCAAAATTGAAATACTCCACATATGATAAATAATTTTATGCTATCATACAGGCATTGAAGAAGTGGAGGCATTACTTGATCCCAAAAGAATTTGTTTTGTATAGTGATAATCATGCATTACAGTTTGTGACTCAACCGGAGAAGTTGAATCAGAAACATGCCAAATGGGTAGAGTATATGCAGAATTTCACATTTGTGATTAAGCATATTTCGGGTACTACTAACAAAGTGGCTGATGCTTTGAGCAGGAAGTGTTTGTTGCTGCAGAGATTCCAAGTCAAGACATTGGGCTTTGAAAATCTCAGGGACATGTACGCAGGTGATGCAGATTTTGGAGAGGCGTATGAAGCAGCTGAGAATCCAGTTCTCAGAGACAGAAGTCCTTGGATAGACTATATGATCCAAGAGGGGTTGCTATTCAGAGGCAATCAACTGTGTATTCCAATTTTCTCCATGAGGGAGAACTTGTTAAAGGAGAAGCACAGTGGTGGATTAGCAGGACATTTTGGCCACGATAAAACATTTGCGAAGCTAAGCGAATAATACTTTTGGCCAAGAATGCGAGGAGATGTCAAGAGGTTCGTTGACAGATGTAGATTTTGCTAGCATTCAAAGGGAAGGAAGCAGAATGCAGGTTTTTATCAGCCATTTCCCATACCAGAGATGTCGTGGGAGGCAATAAGCATGGATTTTGTATTGGGTTTGCCAAAGACACAAAGAGGGGTTGATTCAATATTTGTGGTCGTGGACAGGTTTTCTAAGATGGCACATTTTATTCCATGCTAGAAGACCAGTGATGCGACTCACATTGCAAATTTGTTCTTCAAGGAGGTCATTCGACTTCATGAATTGCCGAAAAGTATAGTTTCAGACAGAGACACCAAATTTATAGGGAATTTTTGGAGAACCTTGTGGAAGAAGCTGGGGACTAACTTATCGTTTAGTTCAGCTTATCATCCTTAGATGGATGGGAAAATAGAAGTGGTGAACAGGAGTCTGGGATACTTGCTGAGAAGCTTAGTGACAGAGCACTGCAGCCAGTGGGACCACATATTGCCACAGGAAGAGTTTGTGTACAATGAATCAGTGAACAGGAGCACAGGCCGAAGTCCATTTTGGATTGTTTATGGGATGCAGCCAAGAGGAGTATCTGAACTGAGAGCTTCAAGACAGACTGCGACTAGCAGTGCTAGTGCAGAAGAATTCACTGAGGCGATGAAAGAACTTCACAGCAGGGTGAAGGAGCAACTGTTGAAATCAAGTCAGGAATATAAGCGCAGAGCAGATCAACATCGGAGACAACTTCAATTTGAATTTGGTGATATAGTTCTGGAACATTTGAGGAAGGAAAGGTTCCCAAGGGGAACATACAATAAATTGAAAATGAAGAAAATCGGGCCATGCAAGGTCTTAAGAAAATTCGGAGAAAATGCTTATGAGATCGAGTTGCCGGAAGGCATCGGAATATCTCTGATATTCAACATCTCAGATTTATACCCATACAGGGCTGGAGAAGCAGAGACTGGATCTGAGGAACCAGTGATCCAGTGGATGAAGCAATTGTCAGTTACAGAGAGGCCACAGATGGAATGCATACTGGACAAGAGAGTGGGTAAGAAGACCCGAAGGAAAGAATACTATGAGTATCTAGTCAAATGGAAGGGCCACCCAATGGAAGATTCCAGTTGGGAGACTGAAGCAGTGATTTAGAAGCATGGACAGACCGTGCAGGAGCTCATGGACAGGATCCCATGAAAATTTTCAAGCCGAGGAGTATGATGCAGGAGCATCGCCAGCACATTAAGCGAGCCAGCGGGGAAGCAGAAGATAGCTGGACAAGCCAGCACAAATTTTGAAAATGATTTGGGACTATTGCGCAAATCTTAAATGAAGTCATTTATGAAGGAGCGCACTTGTATATTTTAAATGGACCTTGAGCGGATAGCTCTCGTCCTTTAGGAGATAGTCGGCATTTAATATAGTTAATGTAGTTAGATAGGAATTTAATTCTAGATTCGATAGCTTTAGAGTCCAAGAGGGAAAATGGATATAGACACCCTCATTATATCATTGTAACATTATCCTGAGCATAGGAGAAGAAGCAGAAGAGCATGCAGAGAATTGTATGAAGAACACCCATGTACAGACATTTGAATTAATAGAAGAAAGCTTGATTCAAATTCATGGTTTGTATTGTTTCTCTATGTATTGATGTTATGCTCATGAATGTTTGCTTCCTGTCATGAATTTTCTTTTATATACTGTGTATGTAATTTCATGGTGGAATTGAAGTCTGAAAGGAAGAGTGAATGAGTTTCAATTGTTTCTCTAATTGGGCCAAAGGATTCCTGCAAGGAGTGCAGTCGAATTGTCCACAAGGAGTGCGTCGACAGAAGGGTTCAATTGGAGATGGATTTTGTTCTCATTCACCTAGAAGGTGTAGTTGGGCACAGGAGCTGTGCAAGGAGTGCGCAGGCTAGTTAAAGGTCTCAGGGTTGCGAACCTGAGTGAGTATTAAGAGACTGTTGCTGCCGGAGTGCGCATGGTCGAGAGACTTCAACACTCAGTCGAGGTTGAAGGGTTGTCACAAGAAGTGCGTGCAAGAGGTTTCCAAGAATACTTGAGGGTCGTGAAGAAGCTCAGGAGGTATATAACCTTGATTAATTACCAAGGGAAGCATAGGGAGTTGGTGCCTTGAAATCTTGCAAGAAGCATCACAGGTAAGCGAGCAAGCAGATAAGTTCTGTGGAAGAACCCGTCATCATTTTAGTGGATTAAGGAAAGGAGAACGGACGGTCAGAATCCTCTGAGGAGATTTCACGAAGTTCCGGGGCTTTGGATCTTGCATAGGTGCAAGGAGGTTACTGCAAGAACATCAGAAGGTTTAAAGCTCAAGAAGGGCAGAGCCGTCGATCTCGAGTCATAGGGACCATTGGATCTACACGTGATATCGTGCATCGGGGATTTCAGAGACAAGATATACTTGTAGCTCGGAATCACGATCCACGATATCTCGATGAGATCGAAACCATCCATCGGTTGGGACGCATGTCAGGAGATCCCAAGGAGTCGAGGTTCAGAGCATCGGAGATTTCGAAGGTAAGAAAGTCCTGTCAATTGGAATCGTGAAACGCGATATCCCGATGGAAGGGTTGTGTGGGGCCACAACCAGAGCTAGTGGAAGACAGGTGGCGTGCCATATCGGGGATCGAGAAAAGGCAAGTCCCGGATCCATTGACATCAATATTCGCGATGCCGCGAAGTTCGATATCCCGATAGAAGTGTCGGGAGGTGGAAAGGTCAACTCACACGTGCGCGTCGGAGTTTGGGGAATCGTAAGGCACAAAACACGCGACCATAGGATTCGTGAAATTGCGAAGTCTGATTTCCTAATCATTAAGGGAGATCTTTTGATGAGTTGTTGTGGGTGAGGAAAATTCCCAATAGGGAATTAGAGGAACATTTGAGTTCTTCGGGCTGTAAGTGAGAGAAGATTCTGTGAGTGCGCGTGGACCTTCCGACCTGTGGGTGGTGAAGGGGCCGCGTTTCCTTCACGATGTTTATAAAATAACTTCAATACCATTGACAGAGCCATTGCTACCAGCAGGCGTCCATAGCCTCAACAGGGATGTCATTTAACCCACTCAAATGTTTTAATCCCATCCAATAGTTGTATCCACATGATGTATACTTCCATAAAAGTTAATTTAAAAACATATACCTACTACCTATCGATTCGACATTGCTTCGTTCCTAGCAGGCTTGTTCAGTACCTCGACGAAGTTGTCTTGGTATCACATTTTCATTTACCCGCTGCCAACGAGCTTGTTCAGTACCCCGACGGGTTTACACACACTTCCCACACTTAAGTGCTTCCAACCTTCTTATGCCACTTTTAAATAATAATACACTTATATATTTCTTGATGACAAAGAGAGCGGGGTAATATTGGAGGTTAATTGCAATACATGTGAATAGTTGACCATGTTATTTATTTTCTTTCAAAACTAGAAGTTTTATCATGGTTTAGAGATTTTAGATTTCCTTTAACAAATTATCTAGAGAATGGGGAAGCACTTAAAAGTGATTCCTTAAGAATATGGACGACGTAAAAAGTTTAAAGATCATCGTAATTCTCAAAAATTTAAACCATGTCTCTGGTGTAATACTCTAGCAAAGATAATTTGAGGACAAAATGAGAGTGACAATTGACTTAAAAATCAATTGTTTGAGCTATATCTTAATATTAGGACCTCTTTGAACTATTTC
>JZKD02S0127960.1:39764-62761 GCA_000966675.3 Picea glauca
AAACAAAAAACACACAACAAACCAGATCAAATTTTATTAATGGGATTCAAAATCAGAAGTACACAAAATCACAACAGCAAAAGAAAACTTTTCAGGAAATGATTTTAGCTAAAGATAAACTTGATCTTTTGGATCCACTAGCATCTCATTGTAAAATAAAAGAAGAACTAAATCATATAAAATATCATGTGCAAGCAAGTTCTTTTCTTAAGATAGTGATGCATGAGATGCTACTTTTCCCAAGCATTATTATTAAAAATAAAAGAGAATAAAAGAAAATAGAAAAATTCTTATTAAGATGAGTGCAGTCCTACTTGTGGCACCTTGGATCAGGGTAGCATTGATAGTTCAAATTTACTTATCTCTTACTTTCCATTTAAAATTTTCATGATGATACTATGTTTTTGAAAATAAATATTCAACGAAAAGTAAAGAGAAAAAGATTTAAAGTGGACTTCCCTGACAACATTCATATTATGGTTCTCTTGGTGTGCCCGCTTGTATTTATAACTGCATTATTACAAAGAGAAAAACTGAGAAAAAAAACTAAAAGAAAATCTACTCCTAAACCTAATCTAACTACTAAACAAATCAGAATACTACGTGAAGTCATGCTTCCAATGTAGCCATCGGAATAACTCCAATCCTAGAGTAGAAACAAAATCAAATATTACTAACAAGAATGGTAGTATAACGAAAAATGACAAAAATATATCATACTCACCTTTATCATCATCATTTAAAAACAAGGCAAGCATGATCTTACCATTCCCTAGAAACTTTTTGAGATATGAATACTCCAACCAATCTGTAATACTATCATGATACATGAAATTACTGACAAGGGATTGTTCGAAAGAATTCACATGTGACAAATATTCCTGGTGAGAAAAAAGTATTAGACTATCAAGGAAAGAATCTTGTAGAAATGTCGGACCAAGAGGGCGAGAACTTATCATGATTCTTTATTTGAAAATAAGTGTTTCATTCTCTTCAAACTTTTCATTGAGCTTAGATATTTCAAAATTGACTATTTGAGTGAACTAAATGGAACGACCAACATTTTTGAATAATCATCATTGACGATAATATTTGGCTGATTATACTTTTCAACCTCAAACTGATCATGGAAAAATTTAAATCCCTCTCGAAACACAAATTGAGATGAATCAACGGAAATTGCAATTTGGGACTCTTTCAAATCATTTCTTGATTTACCCATAGATAATTGATGAGAATAAAAATTAATATGTTCATGGGCGGAATTATTTCCCTCTTTATCTTCTATTTGGTAATCTCTTTGTACTTGATTATATAATGTTGAATTCTCTCCAAGGTAATATGGAACATGCAATTGCACATCATTAGGATAAAAAACATCAGGGTACAAGGAATAATATGTAGAAGAATTAAGGAGACGGAATGCATCTCTTGAAATGATGGGTATATGTGTTTTGAAATCTATTTTTGTCCCCTCTCCTTGTATAAACTGATCAACCTCTGTTGTATTCTCTTTCAAAGAATACAAGACAGTTTCTAAGAGACAATTTGGTTCATTAAGTAGGGGGGAAATTGAGGGCAAGTCACTAGAGATAGAAGATTGATTAATAGTATGACTAATGATTTTGTCTCCTATTGATTGATCATGGATTTGTTCAACTAAATTAGGAGAAGATTTATCATCCACATGATTATCAACTTTACACTCGACCTCTTTTACTTTAGAAACAGTTATAAAATCTAAGAGAGTGTGACAAATTTTGTCTTTTAAAGTCAAGGTTCCTTCTTCGACAGGATGAGACATCATTGACAAAGAATGATTAGAGGTGACAATTGTATTTTGTAAAAGATGATGTTGCTCATGATTTGCCAAAATGAAAGAAGTTGACAAAAAATGTGGTGCTTCAAAATCTTCAAGATCAACATCAAAATTTGAACCATCTTGAGATTGAGTGTTAGTGCTCAATTCAGATTGGTTAAACATTAATTGATCTTGCTTGTCTAAGAGATAAACGAGATACTCAAACCAATCATTAAAAAGATGAATCTCTTTCAAAGGGAATTTAGTACAAACATGAATGAGCCTAATTGCAAAATCATTGAATGATTCACCATTTTCTTTCCTTAAGCGACTTAATTCTTCATTTAATTCATCATAATCATAGTTGTTAAAATATGATAAAAACTCAATTACAAACTCAAACAAAGAATGAATAGAATTAGCCCTAAAACATTCAAATCAACATCTAACCCGACCTCGGAAAGCGAGGGCAATCAATCTCCATGTGACATTAAGATCAATGATCTTATGTCTTAAACATTTATAAAGAAATTTAGAAATATGGTCTACTACAGATGTGTTCCCTTCACCATCAAAGGTGAGTTCTGAAAAGAAATTAGTTGTCTTGTTGGGAATAACTGGTAGTGAAAAGTGAAAAGCATGTTCAAACACAGTGATTTGGGGAGCCGTGGGGAAATTGAATACATTTGAAATAAAGGCTCCTACAAGGCCATCTTGTCAGTCTGGCCCACCTTCTAGTACATTTCAAGATGACACAAGAGAAAAATTTATAAATCTGGAATTATGACAGGCTAAGGGGTAAAACATTTAATCATTAAATTTACCTCGGCCCTCCTTCTAGCGCCATTTGTTGACAGGCGAAATTGACCGTCCATCAACCGGAAGAGCGAGTCCAGTCCGCGGTTGTCTAAATAACCCAAGCCGTTTGATGTAACTCATTCTGATGGGTTTAATGGCTCCGTTATCCAATCTAAGAATCCTAAAAGAAACAAATAAAAGAGAGAAATAACTAACTAATTACTAAACACTATATAGGTGTGTGTGTGTGTGTGTGTGTACATATGCTCTAATGTAACTGTAGTTGTTGTATTTAAGCAGAAGATATACAAGTCTCATTTATTTACATGATTTACAAGCTGCAAGTTTTAATTGAAACTTACGAAAATCAATGGAAAAATGATTGCTTTTAGGAAGCAGATAAAGAAAGAACATACAAATATTTATTGTTTTTCTTTTATAAATTTAAAGAATCTTGCAAAAAAAATTCAATGAAACATGAACATGTGGATAGTCAAAGTTGAACCATACATTTTAGTTTCATTGATATGTAAATGATAGAAAAATACAAAGAATCTATCTTGTCAGTGAGTTAGTGAGGTGTATCCAAGCATCTGCATAGTTGGAGGACATCCAACTGCCATGTCCAAGAGAGAAATCTACAATGAACCTTATGAATGTTCTAAATAAATTCAGAACATGTATTGGCAGCTTAGGTTTTAATGACATAAAATGAAACACAAACATAAACCCGTAATCTCATAATTATACATGATTACAACAAGATAAATCTGGAAGTAATCTATGCATTTTATCATTCAATTTAAAAATCAAAGATAAATCTCATTATTTAAATCGAAGATATGATCACAACATTTGTATTTTGAGAAGCAAATGATAGATGATATTTATAATATAAATCTCCTACACATCACAGATCATTTAATCTAAAGATATCAGATCTGCGCATGTAACATGATTAACAAAACATAAATAACAACATTATAAACAAAAGACTAAAGCCAAAATGCATATATGTCGTTCTATTAAGTTTTGGAATCACTTGTCCATTCTGTAGTCTTGGAAGAATTTTTTAGGATAATAGACTCTTAAAGATTAAAAAAAATTAATACATAAATGATAATAATTAACCATGTATTGATAAAAAAGACTAAATCTATTTAAATCAATGCATAATCAATTATTGAAATAATATGAAAATATTATAATGAAAATAAAACCATTTTACTCACAGGACAAAAACCATTAAGCAACCTAGAATTCCATATTCTTCTTTGAAAATACTCATCCATTCTCCCAAAGATTCCAACCATCTGTTACTCCATTTGAAAAGAAATAAAAAGTTTACAAAATAAATAATATACAAAAGAGAAGGATAAGAATCCCCCTCTCCAATTCCTGGATACCTATGGGTTTGAACTTTCTCATATATTTATAAAATGAATGAACAATCTGGGCAGCACTAATAATTTTCGCCACCTGAAATTTTCCTTGTAAAGAGACCCAAATATATCTAAAATCGTGTATTTGTTTGGGAAAATATCCATGTGGAAGGTAAATGGGTCCATTTGGGTTCTGGGTTTTCAACCATTTCTTCAAATACCTCACGGTTTGGATGCAATTAGTCCTACAAAATCGTCAGTCTGATCTGGATGCTTTTCCAAATTTTACCTGTTGTTGCTCATAAAATTATTTGTAGCAATCCAATATTATTTTTAGATCAATCATCTTGAACATATTTGGATAATAAAATAAAGCCATGATCAAATCTGTATCAAATATTTGATAATAGAAACCTGTAAAACAGAAAGAAACCTAAATTAATAACCTAAACATTGTGAATAAAACAAAATATAGAACAATAAAATAAAAAATGAATTTAAGCTAACTATAAGTTCTAAACAAACATTGTTTATAATGATCTTAAAATTATAGAAGCTTCAAGTTAATGGAAAAGAGAAAAATATTAATTTTGGTTTTTTACAAAATCAAACAAATGATAGATAATTCTTTTATTATTTTTTATTATTATTATGAGATGCAAAATGAAAAAATAATTTAATTAATTAATATCACCAAATGATTTTATGAAAATGGGAAACCAACCAAGATAAAATTTGATGAAGTATTGAACACATTATGCAAAATAGTTAAACTTTCTAATGAGCAAAAGAATGAACACATAATCATAATTTAAACGAAAGTAAACATTTGATAAAAATTAACGTTTTTGTTTAAATTGAGATTTTTATGCTCGTTTTTAACTTTTGACATATACTCTCGCAATGAATGTCTCATACTATAGTGAATTTCTTAAGTTTGTCTCAAAGCAAGCCAAGGTATGAAACTATTTGAAAAGGTTGATTCTGTAGCTCATTATAATTATCAAGATTCTAATGGGGGTCCTTTAAATTTTGTAAAAACTTAGGGGGAGTTGTTGGGGCCCAACAATGTCATCCTTCCATCCCTAACTTCATATGGTGGTAAGGCTCGGATCGACAATCTGGTTAATCTAATAGTAACCTTGTAAGTGTAAATGAAGAGTTGGTTCTAAAGGAAGCAAGTGATTGTCCCCACTACTAGGCCAAGGGTTTGCTCCAATATACACCTTTGCTCCATGTCCAATGCACCAAGCAAGTCCATCCCCTACAACATGAAAGGTGCTAATGAATGCCTTTCAAATAATTGAGCAGTTGTATCTCTTTTTTAACGGGTTACGGATCCATTTCTCTAGAGACTCCAGATGAATATATTTGTGGGTGATCAGAGTTTTCCAAATACTCGCTCTTGTAATTAACCTCTAGCTAGCTTTGGTTGCAGCTTTGGAACATAAGAAGATATTTTTTAGGCCCCAGCCTCCAAGCATTTTTGGGGCAACCATTTTTTCCCAGCTTACCCATGGAAGAACACAATTTTCCTAAGTCTTGGCCCATAAGAACTTGAAACACAACCTCCTTGCTTTATCTAAAACACCCTTAGGGATCCAGGCTAAGGACATCTAGTAAATTGGAATGGCTTCCAACATTGATTTTAGCAGTACCAACCTACATGCTCTAGAAATCCACCTATAACTCCACCCTTTTAGTCTTTTTTCTAATTTTTCTATAAGCAAGGACCAATTTTCTTTTTGATAGAAATTCGGATTGAGCTGGAACCCAAGCTATTTCAGTATTTTTGGTGGAGCAGTAGTCAAAACTATCTCTAGTATCCTATAGAGATGACCTCCCAGAGTAATAACGACACTACGAGGTCTAGACTCATAGAAATCATGACATTTCCACATATATGGTCGGCCCAAAACAACATCACAGACATCAAGATGGGAAACATCACACACTACCTCATCCTTGAAGGGTTGGATGCCATAGGACAGGCGACACTACTGGTTGACACAAAGATCTCATCCCTGGTGAAGCCACCTGATGTTGTATGGTTGCGGGTGTGGTGTTTTCGACAACCCCAAATGTTTGAAAACCTTAGGTGATATGCGGTTGTTCTGGCTACCGTTATCAACAATGAAATGCAACGAGATCCCCTTCACCCACATCTGTGAATGGAAGAGGCGCTCCCCCTCTTCAGGATCTATTGGTTCTTCTGGTTGAATTGTTGTGGTCACGATAGTAGCAGTGGGGTTTGCGCCAATGATCTGTTTTTTTTCAATATTTTCTGGATCAAATTCTGAATCAGGATTAGGCTCCATGTCTTTGACCTCAGCCACCAATGATTGTTTTGAGTGACATTCATCGGTGTTGTGCCAAGGCATTTTGTGGAAGTAACACCACTTCCCAGTGTCATTCTTCATCTTTCCTTTACCCTTATTTTCATGTTTCTTGGACTGGTTGTCTAGAAGTTGTTGGTTAGGGCCGTCTATACCATGCTTTGGTTGTTGCAGATTTGCAGACCTGAATTCCCATTTTTTCTGGTGCCTAAATTTCTACTTGATTTTGATAGCATATCGATAGGCAACTCCCAATGATGAGATGTTTAGGAAATCCATTTCGGTTTGGATGTACCTATGTAGAGCCCCACGATATTTTAGAACCAAATGCCCCTCAGAGTCTTTGATAGCCATCTTGGTGCGCAAGATATGGAAAGTATTTGTGAACTCTGACACTATTTGGCTCTTCTCTTGCCACAATGTGGTCCATCTCATGTACTGGTCTTCATAGTTATCAACATGATAGTACTATTCTTTGACCGCATCCACAAAAAAATCTCAAGTGGGCTCGACCCCATATATTCTAGATTTCTCTGTGGAACTTTTATCTCAGTAAGTTTCCCACCAATGGTTGACATGGGGGAGATCCTTGAGGAGTGAGAAAGTGATATTTTCCATGTCGAATTTTTTTTGAACAAATAAATAACCTTCTAATATATTTAACCATTTTTCTAGGGCATCAACATCTATCTGACCTTCAAATATGAGAATATCAAAATTAACTTGTACCTTGAAGGGAGAGGTTCCTCCAAAATGTGCACTTGATGAAGATGTGTCTGTTTCTATTGACAGGCGTTGAAGGATGTGTGAAAAATTATTTATCATTTCGTCCCTTTATTGCCTAAGAGCTTGCTCAAGAAACAGGTTAATAGAATCTTTTGCTCCACCATTTTTCTTTTCTGCCACCATCGAGGGTTTCTTGGGCGTGCGAGAGTGATTGTCTTTAAGAGAGACAAGATCGAGACCCAGCTGGATGTACTTGGACCTTGTCGGGGACATATGATGAAAAATGATCAAGAACAACCTGCTTTGTTACCACTGATCCAGATTATTTTTGGAACGAAATGAAAGCAGAGAAATTACAATGAAATACTCATGAAATTTGTTAGAAAAGGAGAAGTACAACAATACTTTATTTCTATTAATGAAAGAATTGTAAAGAGACTGTAAAAATACAGAGTGCAAGACTCGCTAGATTGTTGGCAGCTTTATCTCTGAGAAGAGATGTGACAACTACACTCATTCGCACGAAGATGATTACAATGAGGCTTTGAAGGCCTTTTTTTTATGATAAAAATGAATGCCAAAACCCTAGACATCCAAAAACCTAACCCTAGGAGATGAAACACCAAAATTCATGTGGGGCCCGTTTGGGTAAGTTAGTACGTTAACTTCTCGGGGTCATAACGTTTGCATACGATCTTCGTTTTAGGCGTGTGATATCACGTTGTAAAGGTCTTTTCGAGAACTACACATTATGTTGTCAAAATTTTACTATGTCTACAATTTGACTGTGGCATGCCAAAAAAACATTGTTTAGGGCTCCAAAACGACCCTGAAAGTACAGAAAGATGTTCTGACATGAAAACACACAAAATAATCCAGTTGGATTAGGTGTGAGTCCACCAATATCCACCTAGAATATGTGTAGAGATTTAGACAACCCCAAAAGTGTAGAACCCACAATTACAAGGAAGTACAGAAGAACGTGTTGAACTAAAAACTGACAAGAGGAGCCAGCTGGAATAGGTGAGTGGACACCAATATCCAGTTGGATCATATGTTGATGATATTGGTACATGCTTGGTAGAGGCATGTCTTGGTGATGGTGGATTTAGTATCGTTGATGTTGAATATCAGTTTGACAAGTTGATCAATGACATGATGATGTGACAGGTTGGTGACAATGATAGTGATAAGTTGGATATAGTGACACGTATACAGTGACAAGTTGATCAGTGACAAGATGATGTGATAGGTTGGTGAGAGTGATAGTGACAGTGACAGTGGTAGAGACAGAGTGACAGTGATTGTGGCACTTATATTTCAAGGCGATAGGACAGGGAAATGATAGGTGGTTTTGATGTGCTTGCACGTCATTAACTTATCTTGAAGCAAAGTATGATTGAATTCCCATCCTACAACCATCTCATGTTCATGCTTAAGATCAACTTCTTTACTTGGCACAACTATAGGTGTATTGCTTGCATAAGCTACCTTCTTTAATTGTTCCATTGTAAGAAGAGATTTATTTTCTTTTATGTCATGAGCATGTACAACATATTCATTTCCTTCTTTATTTAAGTGATATTGATTATGTTCCCTGTAGAAGATTTCTTTGCAATCATATAAATAAGGGCTTCCTAAGACATTTCCACATGTTTCTAGCGGCACCACATCACATGTTACTTCATCCACATACTTAGATGTAATTGCAAATTTTATGATACATTGCTTTGTTATGGGCAATTTGTGATCTTTGCTTATCCAATTAAGTGAGTAAGGCTTATGATGCTTCTTAGTGTTTAATCCCAATTTCTTAACCACTTCCTCTGAAATAAAGTTAGATTGAGATCCATTATCTATCAATGTGTCGATCTTAGTATGTTTCATTATGACCCTTATATGAAATAATTTACTTCTAGAATCATATCCATCACCAATTTTACCTGACAAACCAATTGTTGTGATCTTAGTCTCATCACCTGAATCATACCCCAAGTTTGTTGTTGTTGCAACTATTTGCCTCCCTTTCCTCTCTTTGAACCACTTCGATCTCTTCTATGGGTGCAATTGCCAACAATTCTCATCATCGTGCCCTTATTTCTTGCAATGATTGCAAGAGAACTTCTCTTCCTTTACTGTTGTTGAATTTTCTTTCTTCCCATTCCCTTTGCCTTTGCCATCTTTCTTTGAAGATGATTCCCCTGATACACTAACTCAATTTTTCTCTGATTCAATATACGTTGCTTGAACATAAACCTCATCAATATTAGTAGGTCCAAACATAAACATAGTATTACGAATATAAGCAAGCAAACCTCCTATATACTTCATAAGAGTTTCTTGGTAGTTAATGGAACATCTAACATCAAAGCCATCTTACGAAATTCATCTGTGTATTCCTGCACTGACTGTCCTTTCCTTAACTTAAGACTTTTCCATTCAATTAAAGTCTTTTCCTTATACCCCAAAGGATAGAAATTTTTTCTAAGTGCGGAAATAAAATCATGCCATGATGGAAAAATCTTACCAACTTGTTGAGTTCCATGTTGCATCTTACTTTGCCACTATATGAGAATTGTGCCTTCAAGATGAAGTGATGACAATCTGATTTTGGTTGCCTCATCTTTGATTTGCTTCACATTACAATATACCTGCATATGTCTAACCCAGTCATCAAGTATCTCGGCATTAACTTTGCCATCATACATAGGCAAAACAAATTTCACATCAAGTTTAACTACTGGCATATCAAACTTATGTTTATGAGAATGTTTTCTTGCAGTAGAATTTGAACTTGTACTTGAAGAAGAAGAAGATGATGGAGATGAAGGAGGTGAAGGAGGAGTTTTAGGAGGTTCCTCTCCTTCTTCAATTTTGGCTTTCTTTGAAGATTCTCCTTGAACCGATATCTTATGTTCCAAGTAATCATCATACAATACTTTTACCATCTCTGACATGGCAAAGAAAGTTCTTTGAAACTCTCTTTCATTTTGAAAAAATCCTTCTTCTGATGCCATGTTCTCACTTTGAGATGTCCTATTTCTTGATCCAATATCTGGATATCCTTGTACAAGATCACCTTCACCATAAATTAGATTTTACCTGGTAATCATGCAAACTCAAACAACCAAATGTCAACCTTCTCTGATACCACTTGATCCGAAAATGATCTTTTAAAGACTTGGTTGAGTTTTCAGCATGTGTTAAATTACCATTTAGAAACTTAAATGAGGAAGGAGACTTAATGAAAGAATGTTTCAGCCATCATAACAAATGCATATCAGAAAATAAACATAAGGAACAACAAACCATAACAACAAGATTGTTAACGGAGTTCGGGAAGGTTACCTACGTATCCAGGCCTTTATCTTAGTGGGGGAGGATTTCTTATTTATCCTCAATGTTGCAACATTACATCAGAAGTATCTCAAAAGGATTAAAAAATAGTATGGTTGTGTTCTTCTCGACCTCAAGAATCCAACACAACTGACAACACTGAAAAAGGTTGAGCATAGCTCCCGTAAATGGCCTCCAAAGTTTGCTTCCGCAATGGCTTCCCTGCATAAAAATGGCTTGATATTTACTATTTCTTCATCATTTTGTTGTCTCCAAACTTTTTTCATGTTGTCAAAAACCTCTGGTTTATATAGGATTTGAGTTGGGGTTCTCCTCCCAACTTCCCCCTAAGATCTGGCCTAAAAAAGGGCTCCAAATCCCCCCAAAATGGGCAAAATCCTCCAAAATCAACATAAAATCCAAAAAAATCATACAATATAGTTGAAAACCCAAAAAATGGAAAATATATGGCATGCACCCCCTAGTACTTAGGCCCTTGGTCATATGATAACCATGTGGCCAAGAGATAGAGTGACAGATGCTAGTCATTAGCCCTTGGACTTCGGTGCTAGGTCACGTGGATAACCCTTGGGGTTGACGCATATGTTGTTAGGCCCGGGTCTAGCGCCTTGGTCGACAGGCTAGCCCTGCTAAACAGGCACCACCCCCCCATCCTCTGTCCATATCGATTCAAATACTAAAATGTAGGGAGGTTATAACAAGTCTCACGGTAGCCCGGTCGGTCCGTCGGTTGTTGTTAGTCCGTTGGTCTAAGGATAGGTCGGAGGTTCCAACCGCCGGAGGTGCAAAATTTTTTATCCAGCCATCATTGGCCAAATATGGTGTGCCACATGGTGCCCTCTAATTAGGCCATGTGTCACACTATGATTGGACCATGCAGTCTAATCACCAACACAGTGAGTTGCCCAGTCAGCGCCACATCACTGTCCTGTCAACCTGCACAGTAAGCATGTACACCACGTGTTGATCTATCATCCTGCCATGTCACTAGCGTAACTACCACATGTCATACTGTTTTTGGTGTCACGTTCGTACAGCCATGTGTCATACCTTGATCCTGCCACATGTCAAAATTTGTACCATGCCAACTCAGCCTGAAAACACTAAAAATGAGTGACACGTGTCACCTCTTGGTGTTTCCACATGTCCTTGCTAACATCATCATGATGTCATGCTGACATCACTACCACATAATGATGACGCACTGTTGATGTCGGAAGTATGACCTCTAACTATTGACTTTGACTTTTTTTTCCTATTTGGGAAATCGATCAGAACGTGATAACTTTCGAATACGGTGTCCATTTTTGAAAAAAAAAAATATATGGCTGGAATCGACACGACGAGCCCGACACAATGGAATTTTTTTTGTCCGATTCCGAGAACTTTGATTTTTAGGCCTTCCTGGATCCATTTTGGATCATCGTTTCTCGAGAAAAAAACATGTGTTGATGATGCTTGTCTTGGAAAAAGCACTAGACAAGTAGAAAATGCATAACTCAAGCATGCTGATAATTTACATCAAAGTTACTCTAGTATGCCTCCAAACGCAGTAGGTCTGGACCGAAGAATGTTAGTTCTTTGATCAACTATACCACCAAACTCAACGTCGCAAGCACGACGAATAACTTGCAAACTCATATCACTCTTCAACTAGTTGACAAGAGTTTATGTTATTAAGGATTGATGGGATTTATGTGTGCACGCAGAGTAGTACAGAGCATGAAGAAGTCGAACATTCAATATCTTACAACAAACTGAGTTGCACTGAGCTAATAGCCCCCATATAGCATTTAACATATTCAAAAAAAAAGTTTATGAATTGTTGCCATAAGCACACACACAATGAAACACTAGATGGAGTTTAGTCAATTGATTCCCAACAACAATGCATTGATTTGGAGTTGTCCAATCAAACAAGGCCATAGGATAGATTATGATCAATTTTTATTTTTTTATTTTTTATATTTTCATTCGGAGAGTAGTATGCACAATATACAAATTAGATATGTGATAAACACTTAAAAAACAAAAATTATGGTTACATAAATGTTGATTATAAGTGAGAGAGAGATTAATCTTTCTCGTGATTAGCAATCCTATGATGAAAACAAACTAGAAAATAGGTCATTGAAAATTGTTAAAACGAATTGTTTTAGCTTCTAATTAGTGTAACATTTGTTTGATTGTAAGCCGCAATTCTTAAAAAGATGTTTTATCGCGGCACTTAAGTGAAATATATAATGTGTTAAGTATGTGAGATTATGAATTGATACCACTAACATGATAGATGGATGAATGGAGAGTAGTAGGAGACATGAAGGGTGTGGAGTCTGCACATGTAAGTAATGGTTAATGGTTAAGAACATGTGTTTCCTCCTAAGAGGTCACAAGTTCAAATCCAGAGAGGGGTAAGATATGTATACCTCCATAGACTTTACCAGTGAAATAGCGAATAATCAATGCACTTTAATGGAGGCAATAATCAATAGAAATAGTGGAAACAATGCAAATAGTGAGCTTTGCACAATTCCATTAGACTCAAATTTTCAAAAAAATTACATGGAGTTATAATATATTTTTAGAATTATTATATTTTTTACTATTTTATTATTCTTAACAAATATGTTTAATCCATATAAAAATGGTTTCATCGTGACTCTAAACCAATCAAAAATTAAAAAAAATTAATTTAAAAATATTTTTTTATTTAATATAAAATATATTAAAAATACTTTATAAACACAATAAAATTAATAGAAAGTCAAATAAATTCGACTTCACTTCAAAATTAAAAAATTCCATTTAAAAAGTATTTTTAGTTTTTTTATTTTCATTTAAAATAAAATATACTTAAAACATTTAAAAAACTTTACAAATATAATCAAATGTAAATTTCATTTAATATAAAAGATATTTAAAACATTTAAAAAACTTTACAAATATAGTCAAATACATTTTACTTCGAAGCTACTAAATATATCCCTAAGGCGTGTATAATAAAATTATTTATATAATCATGAACTTTTGGGTTATTTAAAAACTTACGGGATATTCTTATTTGCCCATGTGTTTATGATATATTCCTATGGGGGGATCTCCTTACATTTTTGCAAGACATTATTGATATTTTCTTACAATCAAATCATATTAAAAATGTAAAGTTTATTACTTTAAGCTTAATGGTTAAGAATATGTGTTTCCTCCTAAGAGGTCACAAGTTCAAATCCATAGGGGGTAGGGTATGCATACCTCTGTAGAGTTTACCAGTCAAATCGTTGGGTGGAGGAGGTCTCATACACCAATTTGGTGTCTGACTTGGTCGTGAATCGCTGGGTGGGGGAGGTCTCATACATCAATTTGGTGTCTGGCTTGGTCGTGACCTTAAAAATAGAGAATTATAAGGATGTAATCAACAAGAGGAGGATACACTAGCAATAGTAAAAGAAGAATTAAGTAATAAATCACAAATTGATACAACTTACCTCATAGAAGCAAAGAAGCTAGGAAAAATAATTGATCACAAAGATAGGTTGATCTATGTCAAAGTAAGTTGTAATGACCATAAATATAGCATACTTAGTAAATCTCCGAGCTTAAAAGGGTCAGGAATATTTATAAATGAAGACCTCATTCCCGAAGGCCAAGTTGAATTAATGAAGGAAGTTCAAAAGGTAAAAAAAGCCGGGAAAGAAGGAAAATGGGCAATAATTAGAAATTGAAAAGCTATTGTTAGGGATAGATACAAGAAGGATAATAATAAATAGGAATTTGGGACACTCGGGATCCTTTTTTGGAACTATTGTGGCTTTCCATGGCGCAAAGGTCCTATGATAAGTTGGATCCCAAGTGATATTGATATTATTTGTCTACTTGAAACTTGGGAGCATGAGGAGTCTAAGGTTTCTAACATAGAAGGATTTGTCTTCTGGTGGGCATGGAACAAAAAATCCCACTGTAGAGGGATAGGAGGCATAGCTTGTTATATTATAAAGAGCATTTCTCCTCACATTCAACTTTGTAAGATTGACCCTCTCAATCAGTACATTTGGATAGAAATTTCAGACACCAATGCTAAGAAGATGTATATAGCAATTTGCTATTTTGCACCTATAATTCTACTTTTTATAAGAAAAACAATCTAGATAACAATTGTCCCTATAATAATTTAGAACAATATATTTATAGTTTGAAAAATGAAGGTAATATCCTCATGCTATGAGACTTTAATGTTAGGAATGTAACTAAACAAGTTACTCTTTTAAGTATTGATTCCAACCATAATCCTTTATGTCTAGATGAGGACCTTGTTTTATCTAATAGCTACAAAAAAGCTCTAAAGACCTAATTGAGAATTTGTTTGGTACTGAGTTGGTCAAGATCTGCAGCTCTCAAGACCTAATAATTTGCAATGGAGTAATGAAGTGGTCGAACTCCGACCAGATGACTTGTATTCATGGGCTAGGTAGTAGTGTCGTAGATTATGTGATATATGATATCCCTGTTTCCAACCAAATAACAACTTTTGACCTTTTAAATGACCATGAGCCTGACTCTGATCATAAACATTTAACCCTAACTCTAAACTTTTCCATGCACAAGAGTGCCATTGAAGAGAATTTTGATAATCAAAGGAATTTGCACTTTGACAAAAGTAAAGTTGACATTTTCTTAAAGGATTTAAATAGTGAATTAAATCTCCTAACTTATAAGGATAACATTGAAGAACTCTATCATAATTTTACAACTACCCTTTCGACTTCTATTAACAAGTTCTCTTTCGAGGTGTCCTATAAAAATAATAATAGAACGACCAACCCTTGATATGATAAAGAATGTAAAATTGCTACAAACTCCATTAGGGATGCTTCTAATGAGTCATTAAAACTCGATAAGATCAATACGTACAAATCCTTAATTAAAAGGAAAAAAAAGGTACTATATCAATAAAAGGCAAGAGCAACTTTCACAACTATATAAGCTGGATCCTAAGAAGTTCTAGAGCCAAATTCTAAAATGCAATACTAGAGAAAATAATAGGATTCCCTTAAGGGACTGGAATTCCTACCTTAAAAGTCTTTACGAGTTCCCTAATGCCATGGACACCATTCCTATTGTCCCTACAAAGTAAGAAGTTTTTTCTTTAGATGAAATAGAGTTCAAGGTTAAGCGGCTTGCAAATGGGAAATCTAAGGACATTGAAGGCTACCAAGATGAAATTTTTAAAATAGGAGGGCCTATCCTTATCCCTCACATACATAAGATCTTCAATTTAGCAGTCAATCAAGGCTTCCCTAAACCCTAAACGCAAAGCCTCATTGTTCCTATTTTTAAAAATGGGGATAGAAACATTCCCTCTAATTATATGACCATTATGATTAGCCTGATTTTAGTCAAGCTTTATGGAATCATTTTGGAAAAGAAGATTAGCCTTTAGCTAGAAAGTCACGGTAAAAGAGATAAAGGCCAGGCCAGGTTTAGAAAATATTTGTTGATGAGATTGTTGATTAATTGAGTTGGTTTTCATTGATGTCAACCCTTGAAGAAAGTCTAGTAGCATAAAGGTTTGAGTAATGGACCCAAGTTTTTTTAATGTATAGTGGTATGAGTTTCAATATATTTGAAAGTAAGACTATTCTAGATGGATAGTACATGTCATGTTATTTCTGGTGGTATGTGGAACGTCACATAACTCTTCACGGTTAGAGAGTTATGGCCATGTGAAGTTGGAGAACCCTCATGAGTCATCTAGAAGCCCCAAAAGGTCAACGTAGTCAAAGTGGTTTCAAAGAAGAAACTATTTAAATAATAAAGTGAAGTGATGAGCGTATTATAAGTCAAAGTGGATACAAAATAAATTATTTAAATAATAAATTTAATGGAGAAATTACTAAGTGGTTAGAAGTGGGTTAGCCCTAAAATAAGGAAAGTGGTTTAAGATGGTTAGAAGGTAACCCCTTGAGGAAGCTACATAAAAGTATAATAAATTATTTAAATAATAAAGTAAAGTGATGAGTGTAATATAAGTCAAATTGGATACAAAAGAAATTATTTAAATAATAAAGTTAATGGAGAAATTACTAAGTGGACAAGTGGTTAGAAGTGGGTTAGCCCTAAAATAAGGAAAATGGTTTAAGATGGTTAGAAGGTAACCCCTTGAGGAAGCTACATAAAAGTATAAATAAGAGGCAATGGTCTCTCATTTTAATCACACTTGAGCATATTGAATATCTACAAGTGACTGAGGTAACCAAAGGATATCTAAGGTGAATTTTAGAGGGAAGATGAAGTAAAGAAGGCTGAAATTTAAGGGAGGATAAATTCTTTTGATAATGTTTTCTAAGGTATGTTATTACAGGCCATCTCACCATTTTTGAAATAAACTTTTTTCTAGAATGATTCAGACCGTGAAATCTGGAGGTCGTTGAGGGAAAATATCCAAGTAGTTGTGATAAACATTTCAGCTTGTGGGTCGTTTTATTTTTGGAGTTACACTCCGTGGAAAATAAGGTTTGTGGCTAGTCCTGAAATTCGTCTAAAACAGGCGTTTCGGGTAAAATTGTCATAAATTCTTCATAACATATCCAAATTCATTACAACCAAATGTATTGGTTAGAGTACAGTCTGTAGTATTTTGTGTACCATTTTCAGATCCATACAACAAATATTTCGTGAGGGGCACACTCTACAAGTTCTCTCTAGAATAATCCATAATTCAACAAGGTATGTCATTTTTTCTATAACTTCGTTTCTGAGAGGTTCCAATTAGTGAAACCTGGAGGAATTGCATTAAAGACACTGAAGAACATTGCATTCTATTTTTAGATCTTTATTCATTACAGGTACATAGTTATGATTATTTCAAGTTAGGGTTGTTGACTAATTCAAAATTAGTCACGTGAGACTAAAGTAAAGTTTGATGAAAATGCTAGTCTCTTATTGTTAAAGTCAAGAAAGGTTTGCAGGTTTGCAGGTATGTGATCATATACACCAGGTCTATTACAGAGCTACAAATCAAATTTGGATAATGAAATTGATGAGGACTTTTGGTTGAGGCACATGTTGGGTACATGGTTGAGACAAGTAGTTGATGAGTTGGCACATACATGAGGTGTATAGTTGATGATGTTGGTGTATCTTGATGAGTCATAGTTTATGTGTATTTGATGCATGATCAGTATATATTTGGTGCATGCTTGACGCACTCGTTGATGGTACATGTGTAAGTACAGGTTGGTGCATGGTTGATGCACTTGTTTATGGTACAGGTTGATCACAGGTTGTTTGGTACAGGTTGTTACAGGTTGATTGGTACATGTTTACAACAGTATATCTCACATTGATAGTGTGAAAGTGGTTCCATCATTCTACTTCTACGACAGAATGGTTGGACGGAGCAAGGATGGGTGGTTGTAGATGGAGAACGTAGAAGGTTGTGGCCTCCTTTTGGTTGTAGCCAGATAATTGGGGAGTTGGAGCTTCCCTTAGATTGTAGCCTGAGAAACTAGGGGGTTGGATCCTCCTTCCAATTGCAGCTGGAGAACAAAGGAAGTGGGTGCTTCTAATGAATGTAATTCTTAAATACATATAAGAAAAAGTATTATGTGGTTTTCTCCCGCTTTGGGTTTCCACTTAAAAACACTGGTGTACTGTGTATGTGTGTGACTGCTCATTTGATCATTGTTTATTTACTCTGCAAGTATTAGATGATAATGATACATTGATATAACACTTGCATTTTATGGTTAAAAAAGATTATATTTCTCTATTATTGATTCACCCCCCTCTTAGTAATCCAACAATTGGAATCAGAGTAGGTTCCTTCAGGAAACAGTTTAACCACTGGAAGGAGATCATGGATTATTCTGAGAATGGAGTACCATTGTTCAATGGTCATAATGGTTTAAAGTATGAGATGTGGAGTGGAAGGATGCAAGTATTGTTACAGATATAGACAGAGATATTATATTTGGCTATCAGTCGTTACAGGATATGATAGTTCAAAAAGAGAAAATATTGCAGCCAAGAAGGAATTGAAGAAGAATAACAAAATAGCAATGGATTTCATTTGGGAAAGATTACCTAATCTGGTAAGGGAAAAGGTTGGTAAATGTTCATCAGCCAAAGAAATTTGGGATAAGTTACATGATACATATTCTTCACCCATCGCAGATTCAGAAAATGCCAAAGAAGATGCAGGTACAAATCAAGAAGAAATATGTTCACCATGTCAAACAGATTCAGAAAGAAGAAGAGTACATAATCAATAGAGGTATGTTGTTTTTCTTTAATTGTTAAAAACACAGACATATTGAAATAGAATGCCACGAGACATAAAAAATAATTGAAAAGGAAGACAATTATTAAGAAGAATTGATCAGTTCTTTAGATGAACTAAGAAAAGAAAGAGAAGAAAACAAGTCACTCAAGAAGGAATTGATGAAACAAAGGAAAGTGATCACATTTTTTAAGAATCCCAACATGTCATCAAGAACTTAAGAACTCAGCTAGAAGAAGCTAGAAAGATCAAAGAAAATATTAGATCAAAAACATAATTTGGAAGCCAACATAGCAGCACAGAAGGAAGAAGCAAAAATGAGAGACAAGATATTGACAAATCATCTTAAGGAAATAACTAATGATCTAAACCAGCTTGAGTTAGAGTTTGGTCAATAAGAGAAAGTAATTGAAGAAGAAATAATCACATTAAAAATTTATCTTCAAGAAGCGAAGAGAACAGAAGAAGTCATGAAGTCTTGGATATTAAAGAAAGAAGAAGTGGTTGAGAAGCTTGAAGAACAAGTTGTCACATTGAGAAGTAAAATTGTCAAGCTCAAAAAGAACATTGAAGAGACAAAAACATCTGTATTATTTGTAGAGAATGAAGAGAAGCGCTCTAGGTTGTTCGAAAATAAGAATGAAGAAAAGAGAAAGAGTTATGCAAAAATACTCAAAGGAAGGAATCATCGTCAACCAGAATCTAAGAAAACTAATAAGGATACATCTTTAAGAATATCATCCATGTTCAAGCCACAAATAAGCTTCAATCATGATCATGATCTTGATCAGTAAAGGCATAAATTCAGAAGGACTACGCCACAAAGAAGATCATTCACTTCCAGGTATGAAAATTTATTTTATAGTCATTGTTTGTATTGTACTAATTTTGGACATAAGGTTGCAAATTGTAGGTAGTATATAAGAAATGTTTCGAGAAAGAAATGCTTATGTGGCCCCACATAACATTGAATGTTACAAATATCATAACTATGGACACATATCTAATGATTGTAGTAGCATGATCAATATTTCCATGAAAGTGAACACTAATATCATATATAAGAAAGTATGGATAAGAAAACACGAAGAATAGGTGAACAAAGACCAGGTCCCAGAGATCGCAAGATTGACAATAAAACGAGATAAAGAAAATTCTACAGAGAAAAAAAAAGATTTCAGATACATAAAGGTTTGGAAAATAACTAAAAGAAAAGAAGGACAAGTAAATAAGGAACAAGTTCAAGAGATTGTACTTTCAGGCATTGTAGAGAAATATGAATACATAGACAGAAAGAAAGAAGTCATAGCTCAGAGAGATGATGAATCTACCAATGAAGATGATGATGAATACACATTAGAGCGGGCATTGTTCTGAGCCATCCGGCTTAGAGACTCTCAAGTAACATGAATATTAGATAGGGGGAGTTTATACGATAGTTGTGATAGAACAAAGAACCATCCTTCGAGCAGCTTGCATAGTTTGAGTAGACAGATCCAGAGCAGTCAGTTAGCAGAAGTACAGTTTGATAGTTGTAGTAGTGAAGACTTCATGATAGTATAGTAATAAATGGGTCAGCATTATGGATAGTTGTGCAATAGAGTCTTGGACAAAGATGGATTTGTAAGAACACTTAGTAGGTTTGGACAAATATATGGCAGTGGACGAGAGCATGTATTCATAGATTGGTTCAGAAAGTGGTTCTAAGACAAAAGAACATTATGGATGTCAATTACATAGGAAATTACTTGAACAATGCTAATGGATTCCAAATTGACAGATATTTTTTGGACACATGTAGTGCATACAACAGTTCACATTCAAAACAGAGTAATGCTTAGAAACAACAATGACAAAACTCCCTACGAGCTATGGAAAGGAAGACCAACAAATGTGAACCACTTCAAAGTATTTGGAAGAAAATGTTACATCAAAAGAGAAGATGGCAGAATGGGAAATTTTGACTCTCGTGTGGACACATGAGTTCTTTTTGGTTACTCAAGTACAAGGAAAGCATACAAGTGTTACAATCTGAGATTGAACAAAGTTGTGGAAAGCATCAATGTAACAATTGATGAAATAGGTGGATGATAATCAAAGGAAGAAGAAAATGAATCAGTGGAACAACTTGTTATCCACAATTTTGGTCATCGTGATGATGTTATGACGATGGAAAATCAAGCTCTTCACTAAGAACACTTTCCTGAGAAAAGTTACATTTGTCTGCTTCCAGAAATTATACTTTTAAGGGAGTTTCACAGGCTGCCTATATATTTGCTGCGAGAATGCATGATTCTCACAGGCTACATTAAGCTGGAGTGCGAACAGTTCGCACTGTACCTAACTCTCAGGGTGCGAACATATTCCAAATGAAGGAAAAAGATAAAATCTCAAACCTTCTAGAAAGGAATCTACTAGAAGGATGAGTTGGCTTGCGAATGGTTATCTAAGAACTGGATTTCCTGATATCTTGGGATCATTTCCTATCCAAGTAACTAATCTATCTTCTCCTATATATTGAGGAGAATGCTCATGGAAAAGGTTAGAAGCAAACTAGCAAGAGAATGATTGGAGAATTAGTGTAAAGATTGTATGAAGGATTGATGCTACAGCAGCAAGAGACACCAGCAAGGTCATCAAAAGTGGTTGATTTTCTTCATGATTGAGCAAGTGTGTGTGTCAGAGCTAGGAGCCATTGAAAGGAGATCTACAACATCAAGGCTTATGTTGTAAGTTTCACTTTCAATTAATTCAATACAGTAATATGTCCCTTTCCCATAAAGATGATGTCACTTTATTACATAACTCCTTGATCATATGTATAGATTAGCTATTGAATATATTGATTTGCTTTCACTTCGATTGGTTTGTACTGTTGTGATCTGAATGGCACAAGAGCATTGGAACGAAGCTTGGAACAACAGAGACCTAAGGAAAGCGTTCATAAGGTATGTCCATGATCCTTGTCTCTTAGTTCATTCAATAGGCTAAATCTAGGGAAAGTGTATTATTTTGTCCTGTTTTGTTCTAGATCCAGGTGGATCTAGGGAGATCAGTTTGTGTCCGCACTTATGAATTAATCCTGAAACAAAATTGGCGACTCCACTAGGGAACTATTCCCTTTGTCTTTATGGTTTTTTGAATTTTCTGTGGCCATTTGCTCTATTTCTATTATTCTCCTGTTTTTTTAGTCTCTGAGTCCTCAGGACATCCTGAGAGACCTTCTGGGTCTATAAGCCTGCTTGAATTTTGCTTTCATTTTCAAAATTTTTATTATCTTCAGGAGTTCTCTCACTGTGTTCATTGAAAGCCTGCGAGAACCAGTCAGGTTCGCATCCTGCATATAGGGTCCAGTGCGAACACCTCACACCTTGCTTTAAGGTGGCCTGCGAGAATCTTATCTTCTCGCACTGTGTGACACTGCTTGCCTGCGAGCAAGATTTTTGAAAATTTTGAAATGGAGTTTTGATTTTTTCAACTACTCAGATCTGTTGAATTACATCTTTTTGGCTTATTCGATCATTGATTTGGATATCTCTTGCCTTAGTTTGCTTGCTTGAATTGATTTAGGGTTTCTAGGTCTTTCTTGCCCTTGGTAGCTTGACTTTCATTTCTTGGCTCTTATTGGCAATTTCATTCTCTCTGTCTTCTGGAGTTGAGTGTGTCTGATTGCTGAGAACCAGTGATTGGTTGAGAGTTAAGTGTTTGGTTTTTTCTCATTTTCTTGTTGGTTCGAAAGGACATTTTCGTTTGCATTGAGAAGACTTTTTGGTTTGTTTTGTTTTTGTTCTTGCTTTCATTGAAAGAGTTAATTGGGTTGTTCTTTCTTGAATCTTTGTGATTTTATTTTCTGCTCTCTCATTGATATAGTGCGAGTTCTTTTTGGAAAGTGAACACAATTGTTTTCTACCATCAAGTTGTCTTTGTTATTTACAAAACATTGGAAATCAAATTCTAAGAATTGTTGAAGCTTTGAAAAAGAAAACATAGTATATTGTCATTTGATGCATGATTGTTTGCATTGACATTGGAAAAAGGTAATTTTGCATATAATTCGTGGTTGATTTAGAAATTTTTTCTCTCTCCCATATATAGGCTTCATTGAACGGAAAGTGTCATTTTTCATTTCCATTCTTGCATTATTTAGGTCAGAGTCATACACACATGAGTTTCATTTCCGTTACCTTTGAGTAAACAACAACCATTAAAAAAATTGCGTAATCTTAAAATGTATCTAGTAACTCTTTTCTAGGGCTCTTTTACACCAACATTTAGCTAGGCTAGTGCTTTGGAGTAGGAAGAGAGATACACTCTCCAAA
>JZKD02S0127960.1:62986-74859 GCA_000966675.3 Picea glauca
GAGGGTATACCCACGATTATGTGTGGGAGCTTGCACCAGGGCGTAAGTCTGTTAAGCAGGTCATCAACGTAACTTTTCCACCTTAGCCCCGCCCCTTCTTGTCTCGTTGTTGCGATGTTGGATTTCATCACCAACTAGTGGCTTCGAAATTAGAAGGTATTGTTTGCTTGGTGATTGTCTCTTAGTTTTTGTTTACTAGTGTGTGTTATTGGTTTCTCGAAGTTGACCTTAAGATTTTCTTCGAGGATCTTGTCACTTGTTTACAATTGCTCCCCCACGACGTTCACGTAGAATGCAAGGTTTATCTCCGGAACATCCAGATGTTTCTCAACCCTTGCCTACTAGTACACCTGAGGGCTCTCCTCACCAGAGTGAAGTCCCAGCTGTTACCCCACCACACGGGGAGACAAGTGACGTCCCAGCTGTTACACGACCACCCAAGGACACAAGTGAAGTCCCAGACATTTCTACACCACCTCCACGGGTAGAACGCATTGATTCTCTAGAAGATTATCAAATTACCCATACTATAGAGGTCTATCACCTTCGTCGTGGTGAACGACCTGTTGTATGATCAACTCCTTCTGAAGAAGCAATTGTTACATCTTCTGAATCAACCGTTGGGCCTTCTCACGGTGTAGTAGGCCGAGATCCCTTTTGGTCAGGTGATTTTCGACGAGTCCTTTTTGGTACTGAGTCACCTCCAGTTTACGCAATCAACCCCCCAATATCTCCTGAGGCGGAAACTACCCCAGAGACTACTACTTATCGTTTTGTTATTCCTCCCGAGATGGCCCATCTCGCGAATACTACGAGTGTCCAAACCGAGGTTCCTACAGCTACTCTTGCTCCTATCAATACCCAACGAATGCCTGAGGTTAACCCAAATTTACCTCTTGGTTACCATGCGTTGAATGCTTTGTTGAATGCTTCCAATCCAACACCTCCGCAAACCCCAGCCAGTTCTCCAGGTGGTCCTCCTTTTCCTAGGTATGATGTTCCTCATTTTATTCCGACACTCCCTCCTCAATTTTTTCCTTCTGGCAATCCTAATCCTAGTGGCACTGTCTCGGCCGTTACAACTAACCCGCAGATTCCTGTTGGTGGACAGGGTGGTACGGTTCCTTTTCTTTTTCCCGGACATAACACAGTTACTACACAACCTACGGTTGGCACACAACTTCTGGGTGGAACGGTACCTACGGTAGGGGGACCAACCTCACCGTTCGGACAAAATATACCTCCTGAATTAGCCCAGTATTGGAATCAACTTCTACAGAACTTTCCTCAAAATGATCGGGGGCAGAAAACTGTCCCTACTATAGGCCAACCTTATCCAGGTATTACCAATCCTATTTGGGGTTCGGGTCAAAATACTCAACCTCAGGTCCCTACTCAAACTCAAGGTTACAATCCTTGGGGTTACTATCCTATCCGGCCACCACCGAATCGGCCAGGGCCTTCCCTCTACAGACAGTCTGCTTATGGTCCTGCTGGTCTGCCGACATGGCTTCCCCCCCAAAGCCATCAGTACCCACAAGTAAACCGACAGTTACCTTTCCTTGCTACTTTGGATTTGCCAGATTTATCTAGGATTCTTAATGATCCTATATGTCACTCTCCCCAATGGCCTGTAATTTCTGCTAAGCTTCCATCGGATATTCCAAAATTCGATGGCAAGGCGGGAGAGGACCCAAATAATCATGTCATGACCTTTCATTTATGGTGTTCGTCCAACTCTTTGATGGATGACTCCATTCGCCTACGTCTTTTTCAAAGAACTCTTACTGGTTCCGCTGCGAAGTGGTATATTGAATTGCCACGAGGTTTCTTCTCCGATTTTAACACCCTGGCTATGGATTTTTTTACACACTACCAGTTACCAATCCGTTATGATACTGGGACTGAGATTTTAACTTCTTTTAAACAATCTAAAGGCACTCATATCTCGGATCATATACATGAGTGGAGATGGAGACGATGTCTCATCAAACTTGAGCTCCCTGATCAGTTACTGGCCGAATGGTTCATGAAATCCTTTGTGAACGAGATTGGTAAAGAAATCGCCATGGGTGGCATTGTTACGAAGGAGCAGGCTATAAGTCGTGCCCAATATCTTGATCTCGTTTATTTGCAAAAGGGAACATTGTACGATTTGCTACCTGACCTACCTCGTCTTGGTACTTCTAGCGCTTCGACTACTCCAGCTGCCTCACATGCAGCTGATGGTGTGATTGGTTCTACTCATACTCACTCACATTTTGTTTCGAATACAACCCCTAAATCTACGTCTTCTAATGTTCAAACTGCTCCGTCTCCTTCTCCTCCCGCCGACAAAACTTCTGAGGTGAACGCTGTTCAATCTACCCCGACCGGTAAAGGTAAATCTAAAAAAGGGAGAGGCAAGAATAAGGGGGGAAAGAATAATAATCCAACCGAACAAACTACAAATGCTCCTATTGAAGAGCGGGATAAGCGCAAACCATGATACCCTTGCCTTATCTGTGGCGAAGATCACTATACGAAGGATTGTCCTCAACGTGTCGAAGTTTCTAAGTTCCTTCAGGGAACGCCAAAACCACCTACACCGGCAGTCTTGTCTCAACCCTTCCCGTCTCAGCAACAGGCCTCGTTGGTCATCCACGACCAACCATCTACTTCTATGACATCATATGTTTTGATGTGCACTGGTGATTCTAAGAAGAATGACGTTGCAATTGCAACTAGAGCTAAAGACTATACTCCTTCTAAGGAGAAGGTTGACGATTTACCTCCTGATCTGGTACAAGCCTCTCCATCAAATCCACCTACGAATGGTCCTCTTCATCTCGAACGGCCGAGTCTTGATACAGTCTTACGACCCCCTAAAGGTGTTGTTCGAAAGTCGGCTTTCAATCCTCATCCTCGTGCGGTCTAGAACTACAGTATAGTGGAAGATCTGGCCCAAGCACCTTCAGTGATGTATTCCCTTGAAGTCCTTCAGTCTTGTCCTGTGCAACAAAGGGATCTGTTGAAAGCTATCGGTGGCATTGATCCTACAGATTCGAATTTGATAGTCTTTGACTTGGACGAACATGTTCTAAGGTTACCCCCTCAACTTCCTTTTCAGATACAAGTTATTGTCGCTAACAAGAACATTTGTTGAACAATTGTTGATGAGGGGGCCTCTACATGTGTAATGTCTCTTACTTGTTGGAAAGCCATTGGCTCTCCTCTGTTAACAGAATCAAAAAATACTCTGAAAGCCTTTAATGGCTCTGGTTTTAAGCCTTATGGCGTTCTTTCCTCATTGCTTATCACACTAGAAGGTAAGACCGTCCAATTTGAAGTGGAAGTTTTCGATGCTCCCTTAGATTACAATCTTCTTCTTGGTCGTAGCTGGGTAGATTCTATGCGTGTTATTGTGTCAACACTTTTCCGTGTCCTACGATTTCCTCACCAAGGAAAAGTTGTTACAGTTGATCAACTTGCCTTCTTTAATTCCGATACTCGCACTGGCAACGTGTCGTTTATAGCTAAAACCCCACCGGGTTACGAGAATGTTGGAGTCAGTCTTTTAAAAGACTCTTCGTTAATGGGTACTTTTCCCATACCACCACCACCCGATATTCTACGCCCGTCAGTTGCTTCGATTAATATGATCTCCGCTGTACCTCATGAACTTCCAGTATCTTTTAACCCTTGGATAGTCCCTGATCTAGGAGATCATACTCGTTTCGGCGACGTCATGCCGTTAAGTCCGGTTGAGTCGGCTTATCAAGCCATTCAATCGGCAACCCCTTCTGTACCCTCTCTTGAGGAGTTGTCTCCTGATCCTTTTCGTGTCATCTTTCCCACTGACGAGATGATCATGTCCGTCATGGCCGATACGCCTTGGGACGATGGGCATCATCATTCCATATTGTTTTTGGAACAACACACTCTCGAGAACTACCAGCGGATTTCGACCCCGTCGACCATTGTTGTCATATCGACCGTTCCCAGATCTACACGTGATGTGTTTGCGGAAGGGAACCTCAGTAATATTTCTCCCTCGATTCCCATTGATATTTCAATTAAACCTGGGATAGTTGAAAATGTTCACATTGGAGCTTCATGTTCTCCCGAGGAAATTGTCACTTATACTGCTTTGTTCAAAGAATTTCATGATATCTTTGCCTGGAGTTACGAAGAGATGTCAGGTATCGACCCGTCTATTGTTTTTCATGAGATAAAAATGTACCCTGGAGCTAAACCAGTACAATAGCGCCTCCGTCCTGTCCATCCACATAAAGCGGCAGCCATTAAACTCAAAGTTGAAAAACTTCTTAAAGCCGGTTTTATTTATCCCGTGGCTTTGACAGAATGGGTTTCCAACCCTATACCGATTGATAAGAAAGGTGGTAGTATACGTGTTTGTATCAATTATCGGGATATTAACAAAGCCTGTCCGAAGGACAACTTTCCGACCCCTTTCGTTGACCAGATTGTCTATGACTATGCCGACAGTGAAATCTTTTCCCTCATGGACGGATTCTCTAGTTATAATCAGATTAACATTGCTCCTGAGGACCAACATAAAACTTCTTTTATTTGTCCTTGGGGTACTTTCGCCTATAGAAAACTTCCTTTCGGTCTTAAGAACGTGGGCACGACGTTCCAACGTGCTATGTCTTATGCGTTTCACGATATAAAGCATATCATTCAACCTTATTTGGACGATTTTCCAGCTCATTCTTTACGCCGAGTCGATCACCCCAATCATCTCTGAGCAATTTTTGTTCGCTGTCGGTTCTATCGCATTCGTCTAAATCCTCGTAAATGCGTCTTTTGCGTAGAGTCCGACCATCTTCTTAGTTTCATTGTTTCACATCAGGGGATCCGGGTAGATCCTATTAAGGTTGAGGCGATTCTCAACCTTCCTCCTCCTTCTTCACTGTGCCAATTACAAAGTTTGCAGGGGAAAGCAAACTTTCTTCATTGTTTCATACCTAATTATGTCGAAATTACTCGTGGTTTTACACGTCTTTTAAAGAAAGGTTCAGAGTTCATATGGGATAAAGTTGCCAACAACGCTTTTGAATCTTTGAAGTTGTCCCTAACGAAGGCTCCACTTCTTTTCCCTCCTGATTATAGTCGGGATTACTTTCTTTATCTTGCCGCTTCCGAGTATACTATCGGGATGGTCCTCGTTCAAGAGGATGATGTGCACGATGAACATGTTATATATTACTTGAGTCGAAGTCTTACTTCAACTGAGATCAAGTACCAACATGTTGAAAAACTGGCTTTGGCTGCTGTTCAAGCAGTTCAACGTTTTCGTCATTATATTCTCTCCAGAAAAACTACTGTGATTTCACATTGTAACCCCATGCAACATATTTTGACATGTCAATTGATGGGGGGCAAGTACTCCAAGTGGATTGTCATTCTCCAGGAGTTTGGCTTGGAATTCGATCGCGCCACGTCAAAAAAATCCTTAGTTTTTGCTGAGTTAATTTGTGATTTTCCCCACTTTGCCATGGAAAATGTAGCAGTCGATTCGTTACCTGATGAATCACTTTTCCTTATCAGTACTGATGATATTTGGTATGGAGATATCATTATATATATCCAAACTCAAAATTTCCGACCTACTTTGTCCAGTAATGAACGATGTCGTATACGTTATCAGGCTCGCCAGTACATTATCCTTGGCGATACTCTTTACCGTCGAGGCATTGACTTTGTCTTTCGACGTTGTTTGACTTTTGACGAAGCCAAGAAAGCTTTGAATGACTGCCATTCAGGAGCATGTGGTGGTCATATGTCTGGGTATGCTACTGCCCAGAAGATCTTACGTGCCGGATACTTTTGGCCTTCTTTGTTCAATGATTGCATTACTGCTGTTCAGAAGTGTCATGCCTGCCAGACTTATAATCAGAAGATTCGGTCGCATCCTGCTTCCCTTCATCCTGTAGTCTCAGTAGGTCCTTTTGCTAAATGGGGCATTGATTTCATGACATGTCACCCTCACTCGGCCGGGGGGCATGGTTATATTATTGTAGCTATTGATTATTTTACAAAGTGGGCCGAGGCAATGCCGACATTCGATAATACTGGGAAGACTGCAGCATTATTTCTTTTCAACCATGACATCACTCGTTTTGGTGTTCCTCAAGCTATCGTTACCGATCACGGTAGTCATTTTAGGAATTATATGATGTCGGAACTTACAAAAAATTTGGGTCTTCGTCATGATAGCTCAACACCCTATTATCCACAGGCCAATGGCTAGGTCGAAGCCATCAATAAGGTTCTCATAACTATGATTCGACGGATGATAGGAATACATAAAACCAGCTGGCACACGATGTTGTTCTCCGCATTGTGGGCATATCGGACATCTGTTAAATCCGCTACTGGATTTACACCCTTTCGATTAGTTTATAGCATGGAAGCCATTCTACCAATAGAATGTGAAATACCTTCTTTGAAGCTAGCTGTAGAGCTCTTACCCAATACTTCTGCGGAAGAAGAACGTCTGTTGTATTTGATGCGATTAGACGATACCCGACGTGATGCCACTTTAGTAATAGAAGCCCAAAAGAAATGCGTTAAGGCACAATATGACAAGCATGTCAAGCCTCGTGTTTTCTTTGAAGGTGATCTTGTTCTTCTGTATGAACAGGATAGAGATGTCCTAGGAGCCGGGAAATTTGAACCTATGTGGCGTGGTCCCTACATTGTCAGCAAAGTTTTGGAAAAAGGAGCATATGAGTTAGTTGATTATGATGGTGTACCTTTAAGTGAACCCAGGAATGGGTTGTACTTAAAGAAGTACTATGCATGAGTTATTTGTGCATGAGTACTTGTATTTTATGTATCATACTACGTGTGTGTGTTACTTTAGTTTTTCTTTTGACGTTATCTGGTCTCTACCCTCACGTGACGTTGTGTTTGATTGCCAGATGCTGGAGTATTCGCTTCCTTATATTAGCTTCGCTGATGGAGCTAGCCATAGTACTCGGAACTTAGCTTCCGCTGCATGGGCAATCTATGCCCCGACAAACAAACTCATATCTCTACGAGGTATATGTCTTGGTCGAGCAACCAACAACATTGCAGAGTAAAGCACCATTGTTGAATTATTAGTTGATGCTATCTCTCTTGGAATTCGTCATTTGGTTGTGCAACTTGACTCGTAGCTTGTAGTACTATAGCTCAGTAATGTATATTCTATTCGAAGTCCTACTTTATTAAGGGTATACTTGCGGATTCACCTCTTGGAATGATATTTTGATCACATTGAATATCAACATATTCCTAGACGTCTTAATACATTAACAGATGCTTTAGCTAATTATGTATTGGATAGGAATTTAAATCATTTATAAATCAAACACATTAAAATGAACACAATGTAAAGTAAACCGGTAGAATCCGTGTATATATATAACGATCAAAAGATTTTTCTTTTACAAAATGTTTGTCCAGAGACCAAAATATCAAAAATTGAAGCTCATGGCTTCTACATAAGGACGTCACGGATGACGTTCACGATAACACACTAATGTGCTAGCAACTCTGTGGAGCAGTCGACCCATAGATGCAGAGACTCCCACAGTGTGACGCTGATTGCGTCGTGGAATCTCTTCCAGAGTCATATCTGGAACGTCTGCCGTCAGACCCTCTAAATTCTGCTCCACCATCAGATAATCCTCGACGTATTGCGGAACTGCTACTGCTGCCTCTCCTTGTCGCTGGATAGGAGAACTGCCAGCAGGTCGATATGGTCCAACGTCTGTGTTATCAACAAGTATTTGGTGTTAGTCTTAGGGTAAATCTATAAAGCAAAAAACATTTAAATATGTTAAAAATACAAAAACATTTAAAAGATAAAAATTAGTGTACTTCTTACCGAGGTCTCCCCACTGTGCATCCTCAGGTAGTGCGAGGTCAGGATCACCGTGGAAATCCAAGCCAACATATGCATAATCTTCTACCATCATCACCTAGCCTTGAAGCCAGTTGAAGAAGATATCGTCATACCTGACGATCAGTCCTGCCATATGTCGAGCCATGAGTTGACACCATCGTAACATCCCTGGATCCCTGGGACCCAGAAAGTGCCACTCAGCCTGAATTCTAAACACAGGGACCCTCTCACAGAAGAAGGACACCAACAAAGATCCATATCCGAACTGTTTCAGATCTCCACGCCTACACTTAGTCAACTATTTTTTGAGACTGCATAAAACAGCATCAGCCCAGTTGAATACCTGGGGCTCAATACACTCGATGGCATACTGGAAATAGCTCTGCAAAGACATATGTGGAGTAGTACTTCCTACCATTCGAGCAATAGTGAAGAGAATGGTACGGAGAGTCAAGTCAGTTACTCCCCAGATTGCTACCTTCCCTTTCTTTCTTTAGGCCTCAGGTACACAATATTGGTTGCAGTATTCACTCATTGTCAAACCGCCCCTTCTGCTGCCGGCCAAACTGACATAGGACCCTCGCCTAGATAACCCGGTCAAGAAATATATGTCCTCAATTTCGATAGTTAATGTGTGATCTCCAACATTAAAAAATTGTTGGCCCGGGTCCCACATTCGGACTAAGTACTCCAGTAATCGAACTTGGGCTCTCATGCTCGGGATACGGAAATATTTTAAGAGACCACAGTCTCTTAGTGCAGCTATGGTGGGAGGGTGATTTTCGGCATTTGTATTATCCTCCTCATGCTCCCGTTCTCGCCATTCGAGCACCATGATGATGGCTATTAACTTGCATAAGAAACATAAGAAGATGGTTAATGATCTTAAACATGGAAAAATTATTTCTTTTGGCTAAACGTTGCATAAATTTTTGAACTCTGTGTTGTTCGCAGGTGACCTATTACATGCAGTGTGAACTTCTCGTGGGCTGCATTAGGCCCACCTGCAAGAATGAGACATTCTCGCAGGTCCCGTATGGGCCGCCTGCGAGAATGCCTCTACATGCATAGGGTTCAAAAAATTCACTTAAAACTTGACTTTTAACCAATGAAATCATAAATTTGAACCATGAAAAGATAAAGAATGGAGAGCTTACCAAAATGCTGCTGACGGCTCGTGAAATGATCGCCTGTAGCTCCCGAAAATCAACACTGAAGGCAGAAAGTAAAATGGAGGTTTTTAGAACTCAAATGGTAAAAGGGTAAAATGATATGGTAAAATGTCTTATGGATTCATTTAATTACTTTTTACTATGTCAAAAGTGGGTTTTTTATGTTTATTCATTATTTAACCCTAATTACTAATGTGGAAATGAGTAAAGTGACCTGCAGGTATGAAACATGGAGGGTCATGGACAATTTTTTTCTATGGTGTGGTATATTTTTGGATTGTTTGTCATGGTTTTGATATGAAACCTCGAGCGCCTTTTATCCATTCTTGCGCTTGTGTAAAAACATAAGAACGTGATCGAGCGTCGTTTTATCTCTTTTCCAGGCTCGTTGTGGTTATATGAAAAAGGAACCCCCCTGGAGTTTTCTTTAAGCTCTTTTCAGACTCTCTAAACAGGAAAAGATTGCCGAGTGACCTTGCTATTTTCACGCTCGATAAAGTATCTGAAGTATGCTTCCTTTGAGCGATAGTTTAACCCTTTTTTGGTCTCGTTGGACTATTGTACGAAAAAGGAACTGAGAGAGTTCTCTTTTAAGTGTTTTTCCAAACTCTATAATCTTGAAAAACCTTCGAGTTTACTATCTCTGGACTCTTTAAACAAACATTGACAGACCCGTAATGGGACCGAACCACTCCTTCCTAGGGTTCGTTAAAAGTACTTTGAGGGACTCGTCCGAAGGATGAGCTTATATCAACAAGCATATGTGATCCTCTTTAAGCTTGCGTAAAAATAAAGAGGTACTTGCCAGAAATGGTGGGGGGAAATTTGGGAAAGGAATATGTTTCATCGTTGAATTGATTGGCAGTAAGTGTCGCTCTTGAACATGACACCCCCTATTCGTCATTCGAAGCTGGTTTGGGTAATCCATTGGTATCTTATTCGATTTGATATCAAGGTCTTTCGACGTGTCGTATTTGAGTCAATGCTGCCAAATCATTGGTCGTGTCGTTCATATGTTCAAGAGAAGTCTGTCTGAAACCTCTATTTGAGTTGGCCATCTACAGTTATCCATTCCTTCCGTGTCGGCCTTCCCTGTGTCCAAAGTCCAATTGCCACATTCTCTGTTTCACTTTCAAACTTAGTTACTCATTTAGTGTCATTGATGGGGGATACATCAAGGCCCTCCTGTGACGAGTTTTGTTCCGTCGACTTCAGCACATTATTCGGAATCAAGACTTAGAAATTATTCAGTACCTTGGAGCTTGCATGCCTCAATGGCAAGTTTCCTCGCTTTCGACAGTGGGTTTACATCATTGACCCCTGATTGAAAGATTCCATTGGATGTTCGACATCAACTCATTTATTCACAGTCGATGGATTTTACTTTAGTACCTTGGGAGTCATTGACATCAATGATGATTTCCCTCGCACTTGTTAATGGTTACATCAATGACTGGTAATCAAGTGGTTTCTACCATGTTCGACTTCGACACATGTAATCACATGGTTAGATTCGTACTTTGGGGTGATGAGATTGAAGACCTTGGGTATTCTCTTTGTGATCCAGGTTGTGATGGAGTATATATAATTTGCAACACATAGATCCACTGTGTATGTTTCGTGGCTATGTCGTCTTGATTGAAAACTTGTCGCGTAGATCCACAGTGTATTTAGGTGGCTATGCTATATTATGACAGCATGGATTCACAGTGTATGATTGGTGGCCATGCCCTTTGTTTATGACGTCATCAGTCTATGATCTGAGTATGGGAATGCCTACCTCATAATTGATATACATGATATTCTGTCGATGCTTAGATGTTTGCAGGTTTCTGATTAGATGTGCTCTTGGTTCTTGACACACACATGCAGCTTACAAAGTCTATCGACTATCACTGATTCCACTCTCAGACTTTGGGGGGAATTCTTTTATCCATAATTTTGGTCATCGTGATGATGTTATGATGATGGAAAATCAAGCTCTTCACTAAGAACACTTTCCCGAGAAAAGTTACATTTGTCTGCTTCCAGAAATTATACTTTTAAGGGAGGTTTGCAGGCTGCCTATATATTTGCCTGCGAGAATGCCTGATTCTCACAGGCTACATTAAGATGGAGTGCGAATAGTTCACATTGTAACTAACTCTCAGGGTGCGAACATCTTCCAAATGAAGGAAAAAGATAAAATCTCGAACCTTCTAGAAAGGAATCTACTAGAAGGATGAGTTGGCTTGCGAATGGTTATCTAAGAACCGGCTTTCCTGATATCTTGGGATCATTTTCTATCCAAGTAACTAATCTATCTTCTCCTATATATTGAGGAGAATGCTCATGGAAAAGGTTAGAAGCAAACTAGCAAGAGATTGATTGGAGAATTAGTGTAAAGAGTGTATGAAGGACTGATGCTACAGCAGCAAGAGACACCAACAAGGTCATCAAAAGTGGTTGATTTTCTTCATGCATGAGCAAGTGTGTGTGTCAGAGTTAGGAGCCATCGAAAGGAGATCTACAACATCAAGGCTTAGGTTGTAAGTTTCACTTTCAATTAATTCAATACAGTAATATGTCCCTTTCCCATAAAGATGATGTCACTTTATTACATAACTCCTTGATCATATGTATAGGTTAGTTGTTGAATATATTGATTTGCTTTCACTTCGATTGGTTTGTACTGTTGTGATCTGAATGGCACAAGAGCATTGGAGCGAAGCTTGGAACAACAGAGACCTAAGGAAAGCGTTCATAAGGTATGTCCATGATCCTTGTCTCTTAGTTCATTCAATAGGCTAAATCTAGGGAAAGTG
>JZKD02S0127960.1:83346-94825 GCA_000966675.3 Picea glauca
AACTCTTTACTCCTTGTGTTTTTACTGATGTCTAGACATGTGTTTTTGTAGTGGTTGACCATCAAGCACGCCAAGCCCATCTGGCGTATACTGACACTTATATATCCATTACATTCTTCATTGGATTCTAGGAAAGCAAAGAAGATTAGGAACGAGTCACGACCAGGGTTCAAAATTGAGCCTGTCATAGCCCATCAAATGGTCCCTGACCCATCCCAGAAGTGTCGATGAAAATATCCACGTCAAAAGAAAATTTGATTTTTATTTTTACAGGTTTTGAAAGAAGTGCAACGTGAATGTTAAAATTCCATGAGAAGGACTCTAGTTCAAACTATCTGCCAGCCCTAATACACCCTCCTTGCCACAAGACATGTAATAATTTAAAGCGCCATAATTTAATGTCTACTTAGGGATATGAGACATGACATGTAATAATTTAATATCTATACATTAATGGAATATATCTGCCAAAGCGGCAGGCCAAGCGGCCATAGATCCAGAGGTTACCATCCTAGATTGGAGAAAGATCACGGATATAGAGATCATGGGAGCCTCATACATGGGGCAACTGAAAAATGTTAAGGTTTAAGTTATTATTAGGTTTCTTTTCAATTCACTAGATAACCATAGCATAGATAGGATCACCGAGAAATACACAATCACAAGAGACACATCATTTATCCTGGGAAACCCTCATGGGGGAGAAAACCCAACAAAAATTTCCTTAATATAGATATCCAATACAATGCCAAGAGAATAAACCAAACAATACAGAAAGTCCTCTCCAAGTAATGTGCCTCTCTCTCTCTTCCTTCTTCTCCAATTGCAGCTCCAAACTTGTGCTCTAATGATCAAGTGAGTGAGTGAACAAATTGTAAATGTGTTGAAATTGCACAGAACAGATCTAGCTAGAAAATACCACACACATTTGCAGAGAGAAATTAAGAAAGAAGAAGAATGAGAGAAATAATGGAAGAATTCTCATTAACCGTTGTGAAAAAATGAATAGTTTACACATGATATACTCTGTATAACTCAATGAGTTCGACTTGAGGTGAACCAAGTCACCATAGTGGTGGTCTAGAGTGATGTGGACACACACCAGTAGTTACGGGAGTGAACTGCCACCTATTCTAGTCTCTCAGGTAGTTACAAGAGTGAACTTCCACCTAGTTGAGTTAACTAGTCAAATAGTCTTTAGTTAACTAACTAAACAGAGAGTAGTGAGGAGTTAACTCAAGGAATCAAGGCTAATGCGCCACTTTGGTGATGATACCAAGGCAAGGTCGAATTAGCATGGTGATGATACCAATGTTGCATGGTGATGATTCCAATGCAACATCTAAACTCAACTCAACTTGTCAAACTAAAGTGTGAACTGAAAGAGAATATTCTCCAGGTGGAATATTATCTCCTAAAATATAGGAGATTGGATAATGACTAATTATGAATAATGAACAAATAAAAACCTTAGGAAAAATAAATCCTAGGTGTGTGTGAAGTAACTCCAACACCCCCCTTGAACATCACTATGGTGAAAATAAAGATTGGGTCCCGGCAACGAGGCCATGTTAGGTACTCAAGTACAAAAGACACACTGAAAATAAAGTGAGGAAAGAAGGAAAACCTCATGGGAAAACACCCCCCTCAAGGTACAATTTATGTAAAAAGAAGAACTACAATTGCTAGGCAACTATGTCCTTCACTCCAAGACGACCTCATAGAGAATGGAATTTTTTCTCAATGAAGGTCTTGGAGAAAATGTCTGTCGTCTGTTCTGCTGAGGGACATAACTGTAATTCGATGATCCCCTTGTGTACTAAGTCCCGGATGTAGTGCATGTGGATATCAATGTGCTTTGTCCGCTGACTCTGAACTAGATCTTTGCAGAACTTCAGAGTGCTCTGGTTGTCACACCAGATGATGATCGGCCGATGAAACTAAATGCCCAACTCAGTGAGAAAATGTTGTAGCCACATAGCCTGAATGGTTATGTTAACTACCCCTCTATATTCTACATCAGCTGAAGATAGAGCAATGGCAGCTTTCTTCTTGCTCGACCAACAGATAGGCTCGGAACCAAGACTGAATGAGTAACCAGATGTGGACTTGTGATCAATGTTATCGCAAGCCCAGTCGGAATCAGTAAACCTGATGAGATCTAATGTAGAGTCTGTTGCATAATGAATCCCAAAGGTGATGGTGCCCTGTACGTATCGAAGGATATGCTTTGCAGCTTTCCAGTGTAGCTCATGCGGCTCCTGCATGAACCTAGAAACTACGCCAACTGCATATGAGATTTCTAGTCTAGAGTGTGTGAGATACAACAAGCTCCCCACTAGTTGTCTGTACAGTGTGTTGTCAACCAGTGGAGTCTCCCCGCCATCCTCAAGTTTGAATCCTGATAGGAAAGGAGTCAGAGCAGACTTGCAGTCTGTCATGTGAAATCTCTCAAGGAGATCTCGTGCATACTTGGCCTGAGACAGTTTGATTCTTGATGCATCCTGACTGATCTCAAGTCCAAGGAAGAAGTGTAGTGGACCCATGTCCGTCATCAAAAAACTGTGATGAAGAATCCTCTTGACTGCAGCAATCGTTGAAGTCGAGCAACTAGTGATAAAAAAATCATCGACATACAGAACTAAAAGTAGAAGTGAATCAACCGTCCTGAGCATGTATACATTTGGGTCTGATTTACAATGTACAAATTTATGTGACAACAGGTAGGATTCCATCTTGGCATACCATGCCCTCGGAGCCTGCTTGAGGCCATAAAGTGACTTCTTCAGTCGACAGACCAAAGATGAGTCATGCATAAATCCCTAGGGCTGCTCCATGTAGATCTCCTTAGAGAGGTCACTATGAAGAAATGCATTCTTCACATCCATCTGATGGACTTCCCATCCCTTGGCTATCGTAATGGAAAGTGACAATCGTATGGAATCCATATTCACCACTGGAGCGAAGGTCTCATCGTAGTCAATACCATGAACCTGCTGAAAGCCTTTGGCGACAAGCTTGGCTTTGTATCTGCTGATCTGTCCATATGCTGTGCTCTTGGTCCGGTAGACCCATCTGTATCTGACAATTTTCCTCCCAGAAGGAAGGGGAACCAGATTCCAATTTTGGTTCTCGAGGAGGGAGTTGTACTCCTCCTGCATGGTGGATTCCCAAAATGGATTTCCAACAGCCTTTCCATAAGACTGTGGATCGAAAGACTGAACCAAGAAAATATGCCTGGAGGGAAATGGTTCAGTGGAAGTGAGTGCAACAGGAGGCTCCTCGAAATCAGATCGAGTCCTCCTAGTATCGGCTGGATCACCAACGAGATCCCCTGCATCCTGAAGAGTAGTTTGTGCCCACTTGGGCCTCTGCTCTGGCTCTGCAACTGTATCTAGATGCTATGAATCTGCATCTGACTGTATTGACTTTGAATCTAAATCATCCGAGTCCTATGAATCAGAACTCTCATCTAAAGAAGATTCATCATGTGCATGCTCATCATCTCGAACAGGTGGAAGAGTGAAGGTGTCTGCATGTGGTTGTTGAGGTACATGCGAGACACTTTCCTCGAATTGGACACTACGCTCAATGATGAGCCGGTCCGAGGAAAGATCAATAAGCTAATATCCCTTCACACCGTCAGGGTATCCAACAAAAATGTACTCAGTGCTCTGTGGATCAAGTGCCTTCCTCTTTTCAGAGGGAATCCAGGCCCATGCACGAGAAACAAAAATGAAAAAGTGGGTCACTTCCGGTTTGAGGCCGCTCCAAGCCTCGTAGGGGGTCTTATCCTTGACAGATCTATGGGGAGATTTGTTTTGGATGTATGTTGCACAGTTAAGTGCTTCATCCCATAGTCTCTGTGGTAGTGACTTTGCATGCAACATGCAAGATGCTATCTCCTTTAGAGATCTGTTTTTCCGCTCAGCAACTCAGTTTTGCTGCAGAGTGTAGGGAACTTTATGTTGCAACTGAATCCCTACCTCATGGAAAATATTATGAATCTCATGATTCACATACTCTCCCCCGTTATTAGTTAGAAGGACTTTGATCTTCTTTCCGGACTGTGTCTCAACCAAAGCTTTGAAATCTTTGAGGTGTTGAAAGACCTTGGATTTTTTCCTAAGAAAGTAGATCCAAGTAAAACGTGAGAAATCATTAATAAAAATGAGAACAAACTTCGCTTTGTTGATTGATGGATGTGAAAAAGGACCCATGAGGTCACTGTGGATCAGATCTAAAGGTGCGAAAGATCACTGGGACTTTCCTTTGTCGAATTTCTCTTGAGGGTGTTTCCTGAGAACACATCCCTCACACACTCCCTTGGAGAAATGGATGTCTGGTAGACCATCAACTAATTTGTGCTTGCTAAGTTGTTGCATGTATCTAAAATTCAAATGTCCAAACCTTTCGTGCCCTATCCTACTACTTTCATCAGCATGAGTAAGCAGTAAAGCAGAATTGGGTTCAATGAATTCAGAAAATGTATACAATCTAGACTGATTATTGACCTCACCGGTAGTAACCCTAGAGTTGGTTTGCATGTCGTAGATGTCCACGGAATTTGGTGTGAAGATGACTTTCTTTCCGGTGTTGGAATTCCTCATCTGATACATAGAGAGAAGGTTGACAGAAATTTTGGGAACATGCAGCACGTTCTCGAAGCTTTCATTGGTGAGTTCAATCCTTCCTTTGCCGGTGACTTCGAAAGAAGAGTTGTCCCCCATTAGAATAGGAGGACCTTTGCATGCATCCAAAGAAGAATAGATTGCTTTTGATGCATACATGTGATTTGATGCTCCTGAATCAACGATCCAAGCATCGGGAGAGGAGTTGATGGCAATCATGGCATGGCTAGAATTTCCTTTCTTGTAATTTGAATCTTCTGGCTTCTTCTTCTTTACACCCTCGGGGATGCGATCTCCAAGGTTGTTTTGCTGAAGTATCTGAGACATCAGATCTATTTTTTTTTACATGCATGGGGATTCCGAATGGAATCCTTTGTGACAGTATGTGTATTTCTCTCCTTTTCTTCCCTTTTCCCTTTTGGATCTGGAGGCATCGGTGAAGGTTTTTGTGCACCCTTCCTTCTTCGAATGTGCATGAGCTTTCCACTTATATTTATATTTAGATTTCTGATATTTGTGGCTGCCATCATGCACAGTGAGTGCATGCACCCTTGGGCCTTTGATTGTGCCCATGTTGATGAGATTGGTTTTCTCTTGTGTCAAGGATTCGATAAAGTCCTCAAGAGAAGGCATCTTCCAGGTGGCTCCAGAGGGGAATCTGACAATATGGAATGTGGATATGAATACAGATAATTCAGGTCCAAGCTTGGAGAGAATGGTGAGAACCATTTGTTTCTCCTTTGCTGATTTATCAACCTCGCAAGCTTTGAGTTGCGACAGTAAATCCTTGAATTTTGTAAAGAAATCTTGGATATTGTCGAAGCTTTTTGGATCCAATGTGAGAAGCTCCACCTCTAGCATGTGTCCCCTCATCTCATCCTATTTTCCAAAGAGCCCTTCCAATATTTTCCAGGCTTCATTGGGTTTCTTACAGGAAGATATGTGAAAAAAGGAGATTGGGAGAAATAAGACTACAAATTGTTCTGAGTGCCTCATCCATGCGATTTAAGTGCTTGGATTTTTCTATGGATGATGTCGGCTCTGTATCTGTATTCATGGTTAACCTATACAACCCTATAGATCAGATATGTGTGGATATTTTCTCCTTCCATGCAAAATAGTTGTAAAGTGTAAGAATGAATTCTTTTTGGAAATCCATCTTTTCCCTGTCTTCAATCTTTTGTACCTGCAAAAATTTTTGGTGTAGTTTTTGCTTAGTAGTCTATCGGCTCTGATACCATGTAAATGTGTTGAACCTACACAGAATAGATCTAGCTAGAAAATACCACACACATTTGCAGAGAGAAATTAAGAAAGAAGAAGAATGAGAGAAATAATGGAAGAATTATCATTAACCGTTGTGAAAAAATGAATAGTTTACACATGATATACTTTGTATAACTCAATGATTTTGACTTGAGGTGAACCAAGTCACCATAGTAGTGGTCTAGAGTGATCTGGACACACACCAGTAGTTACGAGAGTGAACTTCCACCTATTCTAGTCTCTCAAGCAGTTACGAGAGTGAACTTCCACCTATTTGAGTTAACTAGTCAACTAGTCTTCAGTTAACTGACTAAACAAAGAGTAGTGAGGAGTTAACTCAGGGAATCAAGGATAATGCGCCACTCTGGTGATGATACCAAGGCAAGGTCGAATTATCATGGTGATGATCCCAATGTTGCATGGTGATGATTCCAATGCAACATCTAAACTCAACTCAACTAGTCAAACTGAAGTGTAAACTGAAAGAGAATATTCTCCAAGTGGAATATTCTCTCCTAAAATATAGGAGACTGGATAATGACTAGTTATGACTAATAAACAAATAAAAACCTTAGGAAAAAGAAATCCTAGGTGTGTGTGAAGTAACTCCAACACAAATTAGGCGCTGGCCTCTCTTATTTATACAATCTGGCAGGTGTGAACTGAGGCGTCTTTTCACTGGCAGGGCCGACTTCTCATTTTGGGTGGTTATAACCACTTTAATATATTATGGGGGTCGAATTCTCATTTAACCTATTACAATTAGGGTTTGACCAATCCGCAAAATGGGATTTGATCATTTACAATGCCCAACATGATCAATCCACAAAAGGGGATTGATCTAATGAATAATACATCAATAATGAATAGAATACTCTTTGCAGTTACAATATTTCAACACCCCCCCTTAACAATAAGGGTATTCTACAACAACATTAGGTGAGAGAGAGAGGGAAACATCATCAACAACATCTTGGAACACTAACTGGCATATCTATAAATCATCAGAATTTTTTCTCATCATCAATATCATCATTCACAGCAGGGAGCTGGAATGACATCATCATCCTCATCATCATGAGACTAAGGTAACATCATCATCTTTAGTGTGAGGCTAAAGTAACATCATCATCTTTGGCATGAAAGATGAAATAACATCATTATCGTCATCATCTTTAGCAAGAAGCTAAAGTGGCATCATCATCATCATCTTCAAAAAGAAAATGAAGTGGCATTATCATCGTCATCATCAGCAAGAGGTTGAAGTGGCATCATCATCATCATCTTCAGCAAGAAACTGAAGTGGCATTATCATCATCATATTCAGCAAGAGGTTGAAGTGGCATCATCATCATCAACTGCATCAACATGGATTAGTATAACACTAATACATCATCATCATCAATAAAAGCACAAGGCTAATGCAACATCAACAACAACAATATCACAACAAAAAGGTTGGAGCATCATCAACATCATCACTAGGCTGAGAGTCTTCAGCACGAGGCTGGCATCACAGCATGAAGCTAGCTACACAATATCATCAAAATGAAGATAACATCACAACACGAGGCTGGCAACACAACATCATCAACACGAAGTTGGCATCACAGCACAAGGCTGGTGCATCATCACAACACGAGGTTGGCACATCATCACAGCGTGAGGTTGGCACATCATCACAGCGTGAGGTTGGCACATCATCATAGCACAAGGTTGGCACATCATCACAACACGAGGTTGGTTCATCATCACAACATGAGGCTAGCATATCATCAGCACAAGGCTGGAATCACAACACTTAGCTAGCACATCATCACAAAAATTAAGCTGGCACATGATTACAACAATTAAGTTGGCACACGATCACAACAATTAAGCTAGCATATCAACACAACAATTAAGCACGCACATCATCACAACAATTAAGCTCGCACATCATCACAACAATTAAGCTCGCACATCAACACAACAATCAAGCTGACACATCATCAATACTCCCCCTTTCGAGGGAGGTCCTTTCGAACTATACCAAGATTATCTCGAAAGTGCTCAAACTTTACAAGAGATAGAGGCTTGGTCAACACATCAGCAAATTGTTCATCCATGCTAACATATTGGAGCTTTATGGTTCCTCTCTTCAACATATCACGAATGAAGTGATATCAGATCTCTATGCGCTTCGAATCATCATAGAACACATCATCTCCATACAACTCTGGTTATTACATAGGATCATGGTGGCTTGCATCTCCAGATCAAATAGATCTGTCAACAACATTTGAAGCCATACGACTTCACAATTGGCGGAACATGCAACAATGTATTCCACTTATGTCATGCTTGGAGCAATGCTGAATTGCTTCCTACTTTTCCATGAGATCATGGATGACCTCAGACTGAAACAACATCCTGAAGTGCTTTTTCTATCAGAAACACTTCCATTTCAACCTGAATTGGTGTAACCACTCAGTCCGAAGTCATGATCTCTAGTATAATAGAGACCAAAATCCAACGTACCCTTAAGGTATCTCATCATATGTTTTGCAACAACAATGTGAACATGTTTGGGTTCTACCGGATACTGACTCAAGGAAAAACATATATCTAGTCTGGTATTCGTCAGATACATCACTGAACCAATAATCTATCTGTACAGAGTAGCATCAACCAATTCTGACGAGGTATCTACTAGGAGCTTCAACTTCATTTCCATGGGTGTGTACATGGATTTACATTTCAACATGTCAAACCTCTTCATTTTAACTGCATACTTACCTTGGTTAAGGAAGATCTTCTCTGTGCTCTGCCAAACTTCAAGACCTAAGAGATATTACATTTAGGTCTTCCATCAAACTCTGTAGCGGGCTTCCTCTGCAATCTGTGATGAGATTTTCTTCATCTTGTTAAGAATACATCATCTACATATGGTAGTAACATCATTGGCTCATCATTCATAACCTTGAGATAAAGGTTAGAATCAACTTTTACTCTTGGTAAAGCCCAAGCTCATCAGGAAACTGTCAATTCTTCCATACTAAACCCTAGGAGATTGCTTCAAAACGTATAGATCTTCTTTCAATCGGTAGACATGAGTCTTTCTATCTTCAATCTTCAAATCAAATTTTCTCATTACATTGTACCAATCTGGTACACTTGCTCAGTTGCAACTCAATCTACACAATCATGTGATAGCTCTATGTGATCTCTGCACAACACTATCTATCCCACTGCTTGAGAGTGTGTCCTCTCCTCGTTCTGCAACTGTTCCTTCTGGAACTAGGACTCTGAACCTACACCTGCTCTAAAGCCGAGAATGAATGCTTCATCCTCATTGTGGTTGCTGAGATCTGTGATTAACTCATCTTATTCTATCACGACAACAACTTCATCTGAAACTAAGAGTGGCTCAATAAATGATACTGAAGATAACTCTTCTTCTTTCATGGAGGTAACACTATCTTTTATTGTAGTCATGTCTCCATGACCCAACTAATGTTATGCATCAACTGCCACTCAATTTTAAATATGGAGATTTCTCCCCCTACATCTCATACTATATATGAGTCATGGTTGTTCTGGTTGTCTTCATAAATACTAGAATTATTTCTTCAATAACTGGAGTAAGTGTCTCGTCATAGTATTCTCCCTCTTGCTGGGAGAATCCTCTAGACACACATCAGGCTTTGTACATATGCAACATGCTTGATCTGTATAGATCAATATTGGATGTCAATACTGACCTCTCTTCTAGTCTCACGGAAGAATCCATATCCTAGTCTTTCTGACTGGCTTTCATCTTTGTTATTGAAACAAGGGAATCTTCCCAGCAGATTTCATATGTCCTAGAAGTTTATGAAGCTATGATCTAGTCTTCTCACGGCATCTATCTCTCAGTCCTAGAAGTTGTCTCTTCATCTGCTCCTTTCTGAGATCAGGCTTACATTCGATTTCTTCTAAGTCTATAAGGAATTCATCATCTCTTATAGGGTGTACTTGGTGTTGAATACCAAGTCTAAATATGAAACACAGAGCCAGGCTTCAAATGAGTTTTTCTTCCTTTCAAGGTGGCTTCATTAACCTTTGAAAAATTCTGTTGTGAGTTCTTGTTCTAATGTTCGGTCATCTTTGGAGCCTTTTGTTCCTTACAATCAATCTTCATATGAGATACTGTGAATCTCAAAAGGTAGCTTCTTCTTCATCTTCTTTGGTACATGAGTGTATATGGTCATGTACATAGTCTACTTCATATCTCATCTAATATGTTGCCTTCTGCAACCTTCACTATAGCTTCCTCAGGGTTATCACCTGTGACCTGAAACAAGGTCAACAAAACAACAAGCAATAATAATATCCTTTTGATAATAGTAGATAAAACAATAGCACAAATAATCATCACAACAACTCCTTTAGAGCTATCACTTGTGACCTATCTGAAGCAAAGATCAAAAGTAAGAAATACAATACAAAATGAGGTCAACACTCTTATAGTGTTGTGATCAAACATTCCTCCATGGAAACCTGGAACTAAGACAAGAGGTTTCTCCTAGAGGAGATGTTAGTTGTGTCTGGCAAATGATTGCATTAAGCATTTATCTCAATATGCTCACATGCTACCAAGTATAATATTTTTCAAAGACTGTTATCTCAACTATAGTGTTTACTTGTAAAGGGGTAGTTATCAACTTTGTCATGTGCAACTTTGAATCTTATCAACTTAATTAATCAAACCTGGAACCTAGAGCCTTGTCTTCAACAATGAGTGTGTTGATTTTCTTCCAAGTCTCCTTCACTCAAGATGGCGAGTGTTTTCTTCAACCTATCTTCTGTATTAAGACAATATGCTATCTTGACAGAAGGTTGGGTTAGAGGATAAACTCTATGATCTCAACTTTAATCCATCTAATACTTTGAATTTAATTTTTTGACCAAAGGTTAGTATGATGGTCATAGCTTCAACATGCAACACTAATCAAAATAATGTCATATCAAATACATGGATATAAGAATAATCAAACCTGGGTTGCATTATTCCTTTGAATGTGTTGGATCTTGAGATCCTTCTGGATCTATGGCAAGAGATCCATTCTCCTACAAATACCCTTTAAATCTTAACCATTTAAAAATGTGTGAGTACATACCTCTGATGGCATTTGCAGGTAGTGACACCATCTAGTAGCAACAGTAATGATCACCAACTCTCAAAAACTTCAAGGGTGACTGCAACTGGTACTACGGATGATTAATATTGCAACTGCAATTGATACTGCAACTGATTCTGAGACTGCAACTGCAACTTAGGGTTTTATGAGGAAACCCTAATTTTTCAAACTTCAAATTTTGAAATTTTGATCCAAGGGATAGATGCATTGAGCTAAGGTGAGTAAGTTGGTGCAGTCATATTTCTGAAAATCCAAATTTTACCCCTTCAAACTTGATCAACAGATGCAAGATACCAGATATATATAATATGCAGAACAGAAATGAAATGCTAGAAATAACAGAATAGTAGTAAAATATCCAGCATAATCTTCACAATACACAGAAATGATATACGAAATAGCAACAGAAATAGCACTTGA
>JZKD02S0127960.1:99636-115079 GCA_000966675.3 Picea glauca
TAGGTCTTCTTACATCCGCCTTATTCTATTTTATTGAAAGGTCTTATTTAATATTGACCTTTATTACATCCGAATACATTGATCTACCTATGTGCGGGTTAGGACCTTAACAACAGATTTCTAGACTGGTGCTTTTGGTTTTCTGGTACTTATGGTTTTTTGGTACTTTAGGTACTCTGGTACTTCTGGTAATTTGTGAAAACTAGGGTTTCACTTTCTGAGAGATATACCCATTGAAAAGGTGCGTTGAAGGTGCTAAAGAGTTCCTTGGGCTAGGGCACACTTTTCTAGATGACTTTGAGGCTGAAAACCTTCTTCAATAAAAATCCCTAATTTTCATGTACGACAACAGTGGTTTTTCTTCTTCTTGTGAAAGATGCTCTCTCAGCTTAGCTCTGAAACCATGTTAAGGTTTAAGATATTATTAGGTTTCTTTTCAATTCACTAGATAACCATAGCATAAATAGGATCACTAAGAAATACACAATCAGAAGAGACACGTCATTTATCTTGGGAAACCCTCATGGGGGAGAAAACCCAACAAAAACTTCCTTAATATAAATAGCCAATACAATGCCAAGAGAATAAACCAAACAATACAGAAAGTCCTCTCCAAGTAATGCGCCTCTCTCTCTCTCTTCCTTCTTCTCCAATTACAGCTCCAAAGTTGTGCTCTGATGATCAAGTGAGTGAGTGAACAAATGAGGCACTGACCTCTCTTATTTATACAATCTGGCAAGTGTGAACTGAGGTTTCTTTTCACTAGCAGGGCCGACTTCTCATTTTGGGTGGTTATAACCACTTTAATATATTCTGGGGACCGACTTCTCATTTAGCTTATTACAATTAGGGTTTGACCAATCTGCAAAAGGGCATTTGGTCATTTACAATGCCCGACATGATCAATCCACAAAAGGGGATTGATCTAATGAATAATACATCAATAATAAATAGAATACTCTTTGCAATTACAATATTTCAACAAAAAAAGGGCTAATTCAAATTTCAAACCATTAATGAGGCACTCAATGAACCCATGTAGGCTTTGTGGCTTAGGAGAAACACAATCTCTCGAGTTATTCAAGGTTCAAACCATTTATGAGGCACTGAGTGAATCCAGGTTGGATTTGTGGCTTCACAGAAACGCAATATGCCAGAGTGCAAGTATGGAGCAGAGTGCCACCGAAAGAATGATGATCATTTTCTCCAATATAGCTACCCATCCAAGCAGGAGGAGGAAGAGTCCCCATGTATTTAAAACCTGTAATAGCTATTACCCATTGATTACCCATTGGGCTAGAAAAATATTTATGATTATTGATTTGGTATATGGTGTTTATCCATTTCAACAGGTTTATTGCACATTGAATTTTGTTCTCAGACATGCTTCATTCTGTATTCAACTAGAATTTAATTTAAAATAGTAAATGATAAATTTGTTTATGGTTGTATTATGAAACAAGGAATGTTAAGCCAACCATGGTTCTTGACTGTGGTTTGAACTTAGGTAGTGTGAATGGTAAGAGTATTATGATAGTTCTAGTAGGGCTTCCTGCCAATGGGAAGAACACGTTTTTTTCTGAAAGTTCTTGAGAGTGCATGCAGACCTTGGACCAGAATATGACAGGTACTGTTTATTATAATTATTATTCTCATTTGTTTAAATCACTCTTTGATTGTCTGGATGCACACTAGGAGATGTGGGAATCGAGCTCAATTTCTCTCTATTGGCTGCTAGCTGGATCAATGGTAGTGTTTTTGTATCCTTTGCTTTTCAAGGAAAGCTCTAAGCCTGGTTCGTTAGATTTTTTGTCAGGGGAACCATTCCTATTCTAGAACTAGTGCCTCTCATCCTAGAAATTAATTAGGAAGCCTCTGACTGCAACTCATGTTCATAATATCAAGGCCATTGCCACCATAATGAAATTGGATAACAGAGTCATCTGAATCTCTTACAGTGTAATCAGTTCCTCCTTGTGTTCCTACATTGTCTGGACCTATAGCTCATGTGGAGGCATCACCGAGTGTTGCAATGAGCTTTGTTTCATTATCTGCTAGTGCTCGAAAAAGCATGGTTTCAACATTAACTCGTGTTCTCACATTCCTTACTATTCCCACTTATGATGTTGCATGGTTTCAACATTAACTCGTGTTCCTACATCCCTTACTATTCCCACTTATGATGTTTAGATTTTGGATTTGGATCAATAAGGAAAGATGCTTGAAGAGAATGATAGTGATTTCGACGAGTCTAGATAACCAGGCGACCGACATTGAAATGGGTAGGGGAAATCCATAAGAAGAATCTAAGAGAAGGTTGTCGAAACCAACCCCACGTTGGTTTACTGCTGGATTGTTGGTGTGAACTCCAGGCCAGTGAATGTGTGAATGAGAGGGTGTGTTCAAGCTAGTTCATTTATAGTCGTGGCTAATGGGCATTCCACATTACAGTGGGTTCAACCGAATGAGATTGAGAGCTTGTTGACCTGCTTGTTAGAGGATTTGTGAAAGAATTATGATGTTACATTAGCGTACCTGTAATCCCATTGCTTTTGAAGGATCTGCTATTGAATTTGGATATCGACTTGGAGGTTCTTGGAGGGGAAAAGTTGTGCTTTATTGGTGGATTTAATGGGCATTTGCTAGATGATGGAGCTTGGATCACATGATTATCCTTCCGCTAGAAAAATGACATTGAGGCAAGAATAGCCTTCTCCCAACATTGCCATTCATTCCTAGTTTTATTTAGTTAAAGGTTAACAATGTGGCATTAAAATTAAATGAAAATTATCCATGTTATCATGCTTAAGTTTTGACCATCTTATTGAAAATTGTGACTCCCTATTTTATTCTTATTGTTTTTATTCTTCAAAAAGTATTATGCATGGAATTTTTTAAGTTTTTCATTTTATTTTTGTGATTTTATGGAGTGCTCTATTGTTATTGTTGTTAAAAAAAAATTAGATAACCATTGTTTAATTTTTTTAAATTGTAAAGATTTAAAAAAATAATATTTTATTTTTACATTTTTTTTAATGAAGGATTTAATTATTTTACACTCTTCCAATAAAAGTACAATTATTTTTATAACTTTTCATTTTTGAAAGGTTGGATGATTATATACCCTTCCAATTGATTCTAATTGAAATCAAAACCAACCCTTCAAATTTGATCACTGTCACCACAGTTAAGGTGATCACAGGCCTCCGGAGGATAAAGATGTACAACCTATTCCAATTGAAATCAAGACCAACCTTTCAAATTCGATCACTGTCACTACGGTTAAGGTGATCACAAGCCTCACGAGGATAAAGAGGATAAAGATGACAACCACGTGGACAAGTGGCCAGCGAAAGGAAAATTGAAGCGACAACTCTCATAAAGACAGAAAACTCACATCCATAAAATTATAATTCCATCATCCTACTAATAGTCTAATTATTTAAACAAAAAAATTATTGTAACATGAAACACAATTTTTACTATAATATTTTAAAACTATACAATTATATTATATATTTTAAAATTACATAATGAACATTTTAAAACTATACAACTTAAGCTTTTTTATTTATATTCAATAATAATTTAAAACTAAATTTTAATACTTTTATATAAATATTGTAACATACTATTTTTAATAAAAAATATACTATTTAAATAATATAAGATAACTATTTTGCTAACAATTATATTTTACCAGATTTTGTTGCAAATTAAAAAATAAACACCATAAACGTTTAGATTCCAGGAAAGCAGGGAAGATTAGGGACATTGGAAAAAGACAGAAATGGAAAGGTGTGGAGGATGGGTAATTGATAATAACCTCACAATACAAGGGAGAAGATGAATTATTATTTTCTTCAGCAGGGAGAAATAGTTGAGAAAATTGCAAAGGAAAACTCATTGATGCCGACCATGTGCAGAGATATATATAGAGCAATACACATGAAACCCTTTACTCCTCTTTTTTGTTGATGCCTGAACACGCGTTTTCGTAGTGGCCGACCATCAAGCGCGCCAAGCCTATCTGGGGTATACTGATACTGATAGATCCATTACATTCTTCATTGGATTCCAGGAAAGCAAGGAAGATTAGGGACATTGGAAAATAGACAGAAATGGAAAAGGTGTTGAGGATGGGCAATCAATAATAACCTCAGGAGCCTATTTGGGGTAAAAAGAAATGTACCTACTCCTTCGAGCTTTCAATGTACAATTATTGAAGCGCGCCAAGGCTATATGAATCAAAAAGAAATCTACAGACTCCTACGAACTTTCAGTGCACAACTATACGATGCAAGCGATCGACAACCACGTGGACACTTGTCTAGCGACAGGTCCTTTAACGGCTCTCATAGAGAGAGAAAACGCAAAGTCTCTCCCATAAAGACTAGAAGTGTCCACTGTAAGGCGGGGGCTAGCAGTTCTCTTTCAGACTCTTTACCCATTTTTGTCACTGATTTAAGGGCACTTAGAGGCATGAAAGCCCTGGCTAGAGCTAAATCATGATCCTTCTATATCTAAACATTAGAGGGGTAGGAGGACCCCTGAAATTGGCCTCCCTACATAGAATTTTGTTTAAAACTAATCCAAACATAATTTTTCTTCAAGAGACACTGGTTGTTGCGGAAAAGGAAAGGTTATTTACCAACAAATATTAAACCGGAGTGGATGATTGCAACTGTCAGTGCAGTGGGGACTTCTGGTGTAGTCTTAGCTTCTTGGGACCCAAATTATTTTGATCTTAATCCTTTTCTAAGTAGTGGTAGGATTTTTTTGTCAGGGACTTCTTTATTGGACAACATAAAGCTATCTCTACTAAACGTTTACGTGCCCTGTCAAGAGCGCAAATCTTTTTGGAACTCATTGGACACTTCAGGTTTATTGGCACATAAATATCTAGTCATTGTTGGTGACATGAATTTTACAACATCATTGGAGGAGGTGTGGGGCCATTCTGCTCAGGGTGATCCTATGGCCGGGTATTTCAAATCTCTTTTTATTAAGCACGGTCTAGTGGATGTTGCTCCGACAGAGATCGTGCCTACATGGAGGAAAGGTAGGTCAGGTCAAGACAAAATTGCAAAGAGTCTTGATCGCTTTTATGTTGCGGAGGACCTTTTGGCTTCTATCTTGAGACATAGATCTTGGGTTGAATTCCCTTTTCTATCTGATCATGCACCTGTTCTACTAGAGTTCGGAGATGGTATTCCGGTGGTAGCCTATCCATTTAAATTCAATTTGGGATGGTTGAATGATGACTCCTTTGCGGGGATGGTGATGGGTGTTCTATATGCACTAAAAACACACTAAAACCCCTCAATTAAATTGTCAACCCGGGGTAAGTAAACTTAGAGTTTTAGCAAAATATATGCCAAGGTAGAAGCATTGGTAGTAGTATAGTCTAACTAAGGAAGTGGCTATCTAAGGGCTAATCTATTCAAACAAATCTACCTAATGAGCAAACCCTACTAAGCAACTTTAAACTATGTAACCTAAGTAATTTTGAACCAAGGATTGATGGATAGTTCTAAGAAAGCAAGTGAAAACCCTACTTGAAGCAAACTAATTCAATCATGACAATAAACACAAGCAACTATTTAAGCATAACAATAAACAAATAGCAAAATCAACTACTTTAACTAGCCTACCTAAATTCAATAAACAACTATCCTGTGAAAGCAAGTAAATAAACAAGCAACTATACTATCAAAGCAAGAATAGACAAGTAAGCAATTTAACCTATTAAAGAAAATAAACAACTAACTAACCTAGGATAACTTCTACTGCAAGTAAACTAACTAAGACTACTCAATAAGCAACTAACTAAGCTAAAAGACAAGTGAACTCTATTCTTAATTCAAACTTCAAAACTATTTCTAATTTGCAAAAGGAAATCTACTTAATGGAAAGAAAGAATAACTAAGAACTAACCTTTAATCTATGATAAACAAACTTCTCTTTAATCTACCAAAGCAAAAGACTATCTATCCTACAACAACAATAAAACTATCTTTTGATCTATGAAAGCAAGAAACTATATTTTAACCTATGAAAGACTCAAATATAGTGTTGGTGGTTGTGTGAATGTCTCTGGTGTCTTATAATATCTCGATGGCACTTGACAACGAAAGATAATTCAAGCGGTATAAGCTCAATATTGATTTCAATAGCAAAGTGAAAGGTGTGGATTAAACAATCCAGTGAGAACTTAGCCATTACGGAAACTACGTTAATTACCCTGCATATTCATGTGATTATTTTTTTTTAACGAGAATGGTTATGTTGCATTAATCGGCTTTCTGACAAGCCTGAATCAGAAAGTTACATATCTGAAGAAGGTTGGTGCCCTCCAACAGTGTTGCCAACCTTCTTGTGAATGTCTTGGGAAACCAATCCCATTTGCTTCTTGAAGTAATTCGAGAAAATGGCAAAAATTGCATACATGAGTAAATTCTCACAAATTGTGAGCATAGTAGAAGACAGAAGCAAAGCATTAGACCGAGGGGGATGAAAATTTCCCCTTAATGTAGGGGTCCAACTTTTTCTGAGAACCTAAAGAAATGTTGGAGGCCGCCTCCTTTTCTATGTGCGCTTTATTGGTCTTTCGCCCTCGAGTAAGGGGTGGAGACGGAACTGAATTGTCTTCCGGTTCAGAAGTTTCCACAGAGCCTCTAGAAGGGACTGAAACAACCAGACCTGCAGAGGTAGAAGGTTCTGGAACTAAAGCCTGAGTTTCTTTTGCTGCCATTGTTTCTGGGGGGGTGGAATCCGGGGGGCTTTCGTCTGCCGGGGGATCTTCCTTAACTGTTGTTGCTTCTGGTTCTAGGGCTTCATCCTCCTTCAACGCATCAAAGCTATTTTTATTTTCTAGAGTTACCTCTGTCGTATGGGTGGCCTTTGGGGCCTGGGCTAATGGATCCTTTCGTCTTGGCTGCCTTCGTCAGTTAGTTACTGTTTGAAAATCATCTTCTTTGACTGGTCCCTGCTCCTCAGAGGTTTTGGGACAGCTTTTTGCGAAATGGTCGTAAGCGTGGCACCGGAGGCACTTAAAAGGAATCTGCTCGTAGTCCAGCTCTTGGATATGGCACCATTCCCCCAGGGAGAGCTTAATGGCGTCCAGAGGTCCTTTTTCGAGATTAACCTCAACACAAATACGAGCGCAGGTAAATTGTTCCCCCTTCGGCTCCGCCCTGTCTAGAAAACGTCCAAGCTTATTTCCAATGTCCTCCAGAGAGCTTATCCCCCAGAGATGTAATGGAAGGTGAGGCAGCCTAACCCAAACAGGGGCTGCTGTGATCTCGGCTTCGAGGTTGAATTCAAGAGTCCATGGGGCTAAGAACAGCCCTCTCGACCCCATGAAATAGGGACCAGATCTGAAAACTAAATCACGGTCCACTTTCCTCGCGAAGCTGAAGACAAAAAAACCCCTACCTACTGCGTACAGAGTAACATTTCCCTGTATCATCATCTTCCAACAATCATCCATCCATGCCTCCACTGTTTTAGGGCTTGGCCATAACCCCGTAAACTTTCCGATGAGGGCATTTTCTGCTAGAAGGAGGGAAAGATTGCAAGGGTCCTCTGGATCTAGCTCCAGAGAAGGAATCTCCTCCATCTTCTTAACAAACTTAGACGAGAGAGAAGGCTTGGATTTAGGTCTTGCTGAGCGGAATAATGTTTTGAAAGCTTCCAAAGGGTATTTTTCCAACTCGACGGTCGGGACTGGGGCCATCGTGGTAGGCGGCGACCACCAGCAAGCAAGAGGCGGAGCAAGTCGCAGAGGCCACTTCTCCAAAATGCATGCCAAACGAAGCCGCAGGCGAGAGGGATCCGTGGCCCTGTATTCAAAGGGGGACCCTGATCGCTGCTCCAGTCGAAGACGTGCCCCTGCAATCAAAACCAAAATGCATGCAAACTCAGGCGAGAGGGACGCTCTGATGCACCGATCCTTGGCCCTGAATTCATCCCTGGTTGCTGCTACAGTCGAAGGCGCATCCCTGCAATCAAACCCAGATCGGAAGCGGCTAGGGTTTAGGCCCTAGCCACATTGCTTCCTTCTCGCTCCATCTTGCGTGCACAGTAATTGAGTGCACATATTCATGTGATTATTAACCATCAACAATATACCGAGATTATAATTGTACTTATATGCTATGTAAGCAAAGTTCATAATTAAATTCAATTATTAACTAAGAATTGGAATTGCAATCTAATTCTAGGAAAGAAAGTGCATAAAGTGAAACTATGCTATATCTATTTTAACAATTCAAAGTGCAAGAAGGAAAATGCTTAAAAACAGAAATTAAAACACGACATATAAAAGGTAAAGTAATGAATAGATTAAATAACAAATAGTTAAGCAAGATCTACATAACAATGGAATAAGAAATCTACAATTAAAAATTGAAACTAACCCTATCCATCCACCGAATCCTTGTTTAAAGAAAGCATAAACTAAAACTCTGTTCTACTCTATCTCAACTCTGTTTTAAACTTGATTTCAAAAGAAAAAATACAATCTAATATCTAATTGCACACAGGGTTAGTGTATGAGTTTGCAAACTCATTCCTAACTACAAAATCAATGCATATTAACACAAGCCTTCATACTAACCTGCAAAAGAGAGTTAAAATAATTAAACTACAACAACAAATTAGATAACAAAGAAATAAAAGAACAGTTCATGTACAAGAAAAAAAAGAGACATCTAAGCTATGAAATTCTTAAATAAACTCATAGAACAGTTACCTGACTAATGGTGCCCCCCCCAGCAAGTCATGGTCACTTCTCAAAGGCACACCACGAGCTCAGCAAATTGATTTCACCATTAAAACTCAAAAACGCAGTTTCATATAATTCTGGCAATTGAAAATAGCAAAAACAAAGGAAAATCGTATTTGTCTCTAATCCTGTACTTCTTCTACTGCTTAACTATTGTATGAACACCATGGTGGTATTTATAAGCTTTACAGACCAAGTGGTTGACCACTGGAGGGTCGAACCACTTCTAAAAACAACAAATTACATTAATGGTGCCCTAACTGCCGAAATGGAGCAAGCCAATAATCGTCCTGCTCAACAACCCAAACCGAGTTTTCAAGAGTTTAGTAGTTGGAAGGGGCAAGCACGAGCAAAACCCATGTTCCTGATTCACCCACCACTAGCCGCCAATACCATAACCGCCAAATCACCCATTGTTTTTGTGCAGGACGAGGTGCTGGATGGAGTGTCGAATCGGGGACCGGATTGAGTACCGAACTGAGTGTCGGAAGCAGAAACATGATGCGATTTTTCCTTATAACACCACAAAAAGTAAATTGGATTCTTGAAAACATAAAAAACGTAATGAATTATACTCAAGATCGATATAAAACACGAATTATGCATACCTGGTATAGATCATACCGTTTTGGCACAAAATTCTTCAAAAAGTTTCTCCAAAACATAAAAAACACATATGTACATTCGACAAAAGTATCTAATTATTGTCATAAAACTGATCATATCTCGAGCCCAACATTACCCCTGCACTTATGATTTTGCAGGTCCCACTGCAAACAAAAAGAAATTACCCCTCATGACTAAGCTTACTGAGGAGGATCAGCTTTGGAAACTTCTCCTTCTTGCTATGAAGACTTTTCTTTATGCCTCTTGTGTTGCTTTCGTTGTGCTCTAAGGCTGTGGTTGGATTTGGTCATCTCATCAACCAACCGTTGAAGGGAGTTTATCTTTTCTTGGAGGACTGCATTATCATGATGAAGGTGTGTGTCTATTGTCTTCCTTTCTTCCAACTGTTGGAGGAGTTGAGAATTTTATTTTTGTAACTTCTCAATGGCTGGGGTAGAATCAATGATCTCAGAGGAAGGCTTAGATCCTTTGAGGGATGTGGAAAATATATCATTCTTATGATCTAGAGTAGGCATGGGTGAAGTAGGAGTGATGGGGGATTGATAAGGAGAGGTAGGTTCTGATTTTGTCTTTCTTTGTGGCTCTAATCCATCCGCAGAAACTTCCCTAAGTATCTTATGAGGGCTCTCAAGATCAGAGGACACTTGGATAGGGTCCAAAGCAGGCAGAGGTTTTTCATAAGGTTTTGTTCTTGTGCTCCGGGTACTCTTTCGAAAGGGTCCTTTACCAAATCGATTGGCTCCCCTCCTATTTGTGGGAACGTTGGGAAAGTCTTGTTGAATCACTTCTTGGAGATTTTTAGGTGTGGGAACAAGAGAGTTTGAAGGCATCGGGGGGTTAACAATAGGCTTCTTTTGATCTTTACTCTTGGTATTTTTCCCCGATGAGGAAGTAGGGATGTCAACAAGCTTTTTTTATTGTTCCAATAAAGAGATGGCTTGTGAAAGGGGGTTTGGAGTTCTTGGAGAGTGGGGCTTGGACGGAGAGATAGTCCTTGGGCCAAGTGGCTTTTGCCGGTCTTAATTGTCAAGTGAGGGTTTGCAAATTGATAGATAAAAGCATCCCAAGTTTGCCCTTATTTATCTAATTCGGTTAGAACAAGAAGTTTGATTGAGCCATGGTGAAAGAGGCTGTTGTGGGGGTTAGTTACATTCTTCCTCACTTGAGAGGACATCTTCTCCAAGTTCTTTAGGAAGTAGAAGGGGAAATTCAAAGGTTTGTTGAACTGAAAATGAGCTAGCAATCTTAAATGACAAGCTTTGAAAGTGGAGTATCTATCTTCACATGTAATCAACCTCGTGATGACGATGAGAGGGTTGATCAATTCCTCCTTTATCCATTCCCTAGAATATCCTTTTTCTCCTGAAATGTTCTGGAATTCGGGCTTAAAAACCCTGTTATAACTTGAGCATGGCAGCTGGTGGTTTTTGAACCATCTATCTCCCATTCTTGGAAGCTTCGTGGCTACATCAATGGACTCTTCTGAGACCCCAAATGAAAGAGACCCCATGTACACTGTCATCCCATCGAAACCAAGGGAAAATTGCATGGAGAGGCCATCATCGTGGCCCTGCAATTTAGACAAAAATGGCCCCCATCCTGCACGCAAAAACATTTCTCTGCATTGTGCAAATTCAGGAATGGAAAAAATATCTGCATAGGAAGAGGGTTCATACCTCTTAGGCATTGTGGAAGAGGCGGAATTCACTAGGCAAGGGTGTGATCAGGCCAAGAGATGGCACAAATTGGGCACGGGCCGAACATGATTTGAATAGGGGAAGAAATGGCAGAGGTTGGGCATGATTACTTAATGCAAGGCAAAACAAATGGCAAGGTGAGTTGGGATAAAGGTTACCCAACCTGAATTTGAATGCGCCTATGGTGGAGTTGGTTGCACACATGTGCACACAAGCTGCCATGTGTGGACGATTTCGAATTCGAAGGCTCGTTTTTGGGGGCAATGTAATGATGCACAGTTAGATCAATGTCCAAGTCTTTTGACTTGGACATTTGATCATGAACATATCTAAAGCATCTTCAATCAATTTCCTGAAACCAATTCAATTGAATGTCATTGATTTCTAGTTACCTGGAATTGTGGACAGTTACTGGTGTGTAATTCATATGGAACTTCATTTGGCACCTCATATGTCATTTCATACGGCACTGTTGGCACAGGGGCAGACCCAAGGTTCAACGCTACAACAATGCACCAACAAAACCCTAACTACTGGCCCTTTCGGCAACACCTGTGAAGCAGATGAAGTCTCACCTGAGGTAGAGGCAGGGGTGGTTGCAGGACTTGTTGGCATGTTTACAAGAAGAGCGTGCTTGTCATTGATGGCAAGAACAACAACAATGATGGCATGTCTACAGGCAAGAACAACAACAACGATATTGTGATTACAATTATTTATGGCAAGAACAACAACGACGAAGGTATGGTTACAGGAAAGAATAGTAGCGATGTTGGTAGGTTTACAGTTGGGAGACAACAATGGAAAACAGGAAGGCAAGGAAGATCAATAGTGATGATGTCATGGAAATATTAGAAGCGTAACAATGAAGAGAAACAGTGATCATTGGATCCCATTCAGAATTCTTGATGACCGTTAGATTTGAATCCAGACAGGAGGAGCGCAAAGATGGAGGACAGATCTCGGGTGTTAGATCCGAGCGTAGGGTCCGACCATCGTTGGATACAGAAGAACCTGCACGTTATTTAAAGTGCTAGGAGAAGAGGGCTTACAAAATCCTAAAAGCAGGAGGATGGTCCATCTTCGGGCAGGACACATGGTCACAGATCAACATTTCGCTGACTAAGAAGTCAAAGGAAGGAAGTGCTCTATCCTTCCAAATCGCAAAATGCAAAATGGTGAAATGACCTGAGCCGTTGGATTGAGGATTGATTGGGGATGGACATGTGGTGAAAGATCAGAGCACCTCAACGACTCCATTTCGTAGTTTCGCAAACCAGGAAATCAAAGATCAAAGGTACTTTAACTTTTGAAGCAGCGAACCCCGAAATCCCGAAAGGAAAAAGATGAGAGTATGTCAAAGATTCCATTTCGGAGTTTCGGATACCGAGAGTTGGAGGAGTCAAGAGTCGAGACTCTTCATCAATGGAGTCTCAAAGTTGCAAAATGCGAAATGTCGAAAAGTTGATCTGACTCCATTTCAGAGTTTCGGATACCGGGAGTTGGAGGAGTCAAGAGTCGAGACTCTTCATCACAAGAGTCCCAAAGTTGCGAAATGAGAAATGCCGAAAATTTGATCTGACTCCATTTCAGAGTTTTGGATACTGGGAGTTGGAGGATTCTAGAGTAAAGACTCTTCATCACAGGAGACCCGCAGTTGCAAAATGCGAAACGCCGAAAAACGTTGATCTGACTCCATTTCGGAGTTTCGGATACCAAGAGTTGGAGGTGTCAAGAACACTCACGACAAGAATGTCAAAATCGTGAAATGTGAAACCATGACTTAATCTGAGTCATTGATCAAATCGAGATCGTGGACCGTTGATTTGACTCCATTTCGGAGTTTCAGAGACCAGGAGATTGGAGGTGTCGAAACACTTCTTCACAGGAATGTCGAAGTGCTGAAACGCTGAAATGCGAAATAGTGAAAGCACTTTATGGATAAATGCTTGGTCACAACTATGGGCATGTGAAGGAAGGAGCTTCCAAGTTGCAAGGCTCCATTTCATGATCGGGAGGTGGAAGAGTCAGAGTGACTCGCAACAAATTCGCAAAACACGAAATTGTGAAATGCAGTTTCGAATAAGGTTGTGGTCACATCCAGTGGTCACATCTATGGAAGATGGAGGAAGGAGCTAGTGCAACCAATCTCCATTTCAAAGTTTCTGGGATCGCGACATGGAGCATCAAGAAACTTCACCACAGGAATGCTGAAATGATGGAATGTCGAAATGAGAAATTGCGAAAGCGCTTTATGGATAAGTGCTTGGTCACCACCGGTGGTCACATCGTCAAAGAGATGTAGAGAAGAGCTTGAAGAGACAAGCTCCATTTCGAAGTTTGGAACATGGAGAGTCAAGATGACTCTTCACTGAATCCCCGAAATGTGAAATGTGAAATGCGTGTTCAGAATTGGCCCCTGGTCATAACCTATGGTCACATCGATGAAGGCTCAAGGGAGGAGCTAGCATGAAGCTAATCTCCATTTCGGAGATCACGACTTGGAGAGTCGAGATGCCTCACAACAGGAATTGTCGAAATGTGAATCACAAAAGCACCTTCTGAACAAGCGTGTGGTCACCGCCTGAGGCCACATGTGAAAGGAAAGGTGAAAGGCGCCAAAGGCATAAGGATCAAGAGGTTCACAGTGTAACTTCCAGAAACCACTGATTGTTTCTGCACAGAAAAATCAAAGGGGCCTCAGTGTGACTACCAAAGGAGCTGAAGAGTCTCAAGGCATCTACCGGTGGAATGGAGACTGTTCATAGAGACGATTGACAGATGGAAGAGAGTTGAAGCCTGTAACTGCAACAGAGAGGATGAGAAGGACTGTGATAGAGAAGACGAAGAGTCTTGACTACTAGACAGGCTAAGGAATCTCAGCATAACACCCAATGATGATGAACGCATGTATATAACTGCCAGAGAAGTTGAAGAGTTGCAATGATGATCAGGCAGAGCACTCAACATGGGAAAGAGCATGCAGAAGCATTGTGCATAGAGCATGCACAAGGTGCACAGAGACTATAAGAATGTAGAACAAAGAATATATGGGTGCTGCTATTGAGAGTGATTCAGATGTATAGATGGAGGTAGAGTGCAGCAACTGAAATGCACAGAAGAGGAATGATGCATAGAAGGGACATGGCGCACAGATCATAAAAGGCAGAAGAACATAAAGCGTAAGGAATGTGTAAGGAAGACATTGATGCAGGTAGAGTAGAACAGTGTAGCAGAATAGTGATGAGACTGGTAAGCCATTGATGAACATTATATCACTGTAATAAGTTTCAGTAGCAAAAATTTATATCTTAGGGTGGTAGGGAGGTGCTAGGAAGGACTGTTTTCCTTAGAGGTTCAAGTGGGTGCTTGAACACAGGGAGTTGTGGCTTCCATCTGGTTGCAGCCAGAGAAACCAGGGTGGCAGGGTGGTGCAAGGGAGAACTGTTGTTCTATGTTATATAGGTTGGAGCCTGTGTAACTGGAAGTTGGTGCTTCCATCCATTTGGTGCTGGAACACTCAGGGAGTTGGTGCTTCCTTCTAGTGGGTGCTAGAGAAACTAGGGAGTTGGTGCTTCCTTCTAGTGGGTGCTAGAGAAATCAGGGAGTTGGTGCTTCCTTCTAGTGGGTGCTAGAGAAACCAGGGAGTTGGTGCTTCCTTCTAGTAGGTGCTAGAGAAAACAAAGAGTTGGTTCTCTCAACAAGTTGCAGCTTGCAAAATAGAGGTTGTAGCCTCAAAATGAGTTGGAGCTCATATGTATGATAATTTAGAGAATGTAAAGATTGCTTATCATATAAAGAAGAAGAGGTTTTTACCCTTTATGGGTTTCCTCAAGAAATATCTGTCTCTGTGTATCTCATATGTGTGACTGATCCTAAATGTTCTATTGCTTACTTCCCTGCATTATTGTGATCATCATTGAGAGTTCTGTAATGAATTTAAAATGAGCATAATTGTTTAAGCTCGGTAACAAATGATTCACCCCCCCCTCTCAGTTGTCCAACAATTGGTATCAGAGCAGGTTCCTTTTATTTAAAGGTAGATCTGTAAGCTTAAACATGACAAGCCATGAAGGGACTTCAACTAGTAAGCCTCCTCTGTTTGATGGAACACATTTTTCCTTTTGGAAGGTTAGAATGAGAACATACCTAATGGCCTTAGGTGCTGATGTTTGGGATGTAGTAGAGGCTAGATACATAAAGCCGGTTGTGCGATCTTCCAAGGATGATAAGTTAGAATTTAGCTTTAATGCTAAGGGAATGAATTCTATCTTGAATGGACTTGTAGAAGCCGAGTTTGTAAAGGTGATGCATCTTCAAACTGCCAAAGA
>JZKD02S0127960.1:115129-139030 GCA_000966675.3 Picea glauca
TTCAAACATTTAGGTTGAAGTTTGAACAACTAAAGATGAATGAAGATGAAACAGTTAGCAAGTATTTTTTAAGAGTTTAAGAACTTGTGAATGCCATGAAGGGTCTTGGTGAGAAAATTGAAGAATCAATTTTAGTTCAGAAGATTTTAAGATCTTTGCTTGATAAATTTAATCCAAAAGTCTCTGCAATAGAAGAAATAAATGAGCTTAAAACTCTGTCCATTGATCAACTCCTAGGAACATTAACTGCATATGAAATGAGAATCGACAAAGATAAATCCATTACTAGAGAAGCATCTTTTAAAGCAGACAAGGATACTGATTCAGATTTAGATGATATTGAGGCAAAATTTGTGAGAAGGTTAAAGAAAGGATCAGGAAAATATCAAGRHAAGMTTCCCCTCAAATGTTTTAACTGTGGTAAGATAGGTCACTTTGCAAATAAGTGTCCACACAAGAAGAAGGACCAGAACTCTGAAGGTGAAGAGAAGTACAAATCCAAAAGATTTGATATAAAGAAAAGTTTATGTGTAAACAATGATGACTCCTCAGAAGACACCGATAGTGATTCTTCCTGTGAAGATAAGGTAAATGACTTCATGCTTATGGCCAAAGAGGATTATGATAATAAAAGAAAAGGTAGTGATGATAATGAAGAAGCTATGGTTGACTTGGAAAGAGAGCTGATCAGCGCTTTGGAAGATATTGACAGACTCAGAATTAAGAACAGAAAGCAAAAACAATTGCTGATACTATTCGAGAAAGACAGTAAACAACCCGATGAATACTTTTTCCTGCTAAAAGTGGAAATAGAAGAGGCAAAGAAAATCGAGGACATTCTGAAACAACAGTTATCAGAAAAGAAGGCAAGATGTAAATATCTGGAAGAAGAAGTAGTGAAAACTAGGAAAGAGCTGGAGAAGTTTCAAGCCTTGTATCATCAGAATCTGTCAAGTATCAAAGCCTCAGAAGGATTAGCCACCATTCTGAATCAACAAAGGAATCCAAAGTTAAAAAAAGTTTTGGGTTATGAAGAGGGATCAAGTAGTGGTCATCCAAGCAACAAAGACTTCATCAAGTTTGTCAAATCTACAACCAATGACGACAACAAACCTGCAGAAACAAAGGAAGATAATCAACCGCCCAGGTGGAGTAAAGAAAAAGGTGCCAGAACTAAATCTGTGAAATAATACACTCCCTTCTCAAGGAAATCATCGGCATGAAAGAAATCGATATTCTCAAAGAAGACAACCATTTTCCAGGTACAAAGAATTATTCTATGGATATTGTTTCTATTGCTCTAACTTTGGTCACAAAGCTGTAAATTGTTCCTTAAGACTTAGACATGAGCAATTAAGATTTCCAAGGAATAAATCTCTGCCACAACAAAGAATGATACAGCCAAGTAACAAACCATCATATATTGCAAATTTCCAAATTAAGTCTAGAGACATGCAACTAAGGAGGTCAAGAAATAATAAACAGTCAATGAGTAGACAACACTGCAACAATAAATTTGACCTATTGAACAATGAGATTGAATGCTATAACTGTCACAACTTTGGCCACAAAGCTGCAAACTTCCATCTGAAGAATTACAAAGCAGATCCAAGGATAAAGTTCTTAGATATAAAGGCCATCATATGGAAAAGGAAAGATAGTGAAAAATGTGGTCTAGCACTTTCAACTCAAAAACAAAAGGCCTTCGGGAATATAGACAGTGGATGTTCCAAGCACATGACTGGAGACAAGGATAAGCTTTTGTCCATAGGTAAAAGAAAAATAGGAAATGTGATCCTTGAAAATGATGAATCAGGTAAAATCAAGGATAGAGGGATGGTTGTTATAACCCTAAATTGCACCACACATGCTTACCTGGCATCAAGCCAACTCATATCCTTTCTTTTCCAAAAATACTGCTGAACAACTCTTTGAAAATCCTCTTGTATAAAGGCCCACATGCCCTAACCCATTACTGCACGCGTGTACAGGCTGGCTGAACTAAAACAGACCGCGTGGACCGACAAAAGCATGAAAAAAGGAAAGTTGTTGACAGAACAAAAAACTATGGGTGAGTTAACTGAAACTCCCGGCCATGCATGGCCGAGGGTTCGTCCAAATACCTAGCTCCTTCTAGCCTATAAAAGAAGGGGTAGGGGTACCATTTGGAAAAAGGAAAAAAATATCAAAGAAACTCTGCCCATTTACGTATTCCCATTGTCCCAACCGTTTATCCTTTCCTTATGCCAAAGGAGATTCAAAGCAAAGCAGTTGAAGGACAGAAGAAGAGGAGCCCAGGATCAGGTTCGAGGAGTGGTGGCCGGTCTCAACTTTTGTAAGTTGACTTATTCAAAGTAATAAAGAAAATGCTTTTCCCGTCCCAATTCATGAACTGTTTATAGTTGATCAGTATATGTTTTGATTTCTAACCCGTTAGTATATAAGTAGTATGCATGCATAGTTGTTGCTTGTCTTGAATGCAGGTCAGCTTTGGAAGGATTATTGCGAACAAGTAATCAAGCACAATGGAGGATCGACATCAAATGTCGGGAATGAGGTAGGTTGATCTTTCCATGCATTTAATAAGAAAAGGTGATTTAAATCTAGGGATGAAGGTAGAAAGTAATTTCTATTCGGTCATATTTGCATGCAAAGTTTGAACTCTATTTGCTAGTTCGTAGGGAGATTTTCCCAACAACAGAATTGGCGACCTTGAATTTTCCTGCCCCCAGGGGGTCCTTGTCTTGGTCATAGACCAGGACAAGGTCGCCTTCAGAGAAAATCCGAGGACAAATGGACCTATCCTCATCAAAGAGGTATTAAAAAAGAGCGCTTGTCGTCTGGTTGATTTTGAAGGGAATTCTTTGGTGGAGCCTAGAAATGGGCTCTACTCAATAAGTATTACTCATAGGCAGGTCACTATGGGTAACTTTTTGTAACATATGTATAGTCTTTGTACTATTACTTTTTAGTTTCTTTTAAGTGTTATGGATGTGTCATTGATGTTATCTTTCGTCAATATGGTAGATGTCAAGGGATGCTGAGGTGTTCGTTGGGTATGCAGACGGTGCTAGTTGACACACTCGGAGGCTTACCTCTGCAACTTGGGTAATATTTACACCTCAGGGCCATTTGTTATCTTCTGGAGGTATATGCTTAGGTGACACCAAAAATAATGTTGCCGAATATAGTGAAGCTATTGAGTTGCTCCGTGACGCCTTGTCATTGGGTATCTCTCATCTCCGGGTCTATTTCGATGCTCAACTGGTTGTGTCTTAGATAAATAGAGTATACCGGGTTCATGATCCAACCTTACACCGATGATTCCTTAGGGTACGTCTCTTAGAACGAAACTTTGATTATATTACATATTTTCATGTTCCTAGGAGATTAAACCAAATTACAGATACTCTAGCTAATCAAATTTTAGATTGGCATCTTGCACACATATGAAAAAACATTGACATAAGCATGTAAATACATTTTTGCACACGTGATCCATAAGACACAAAAGATCAAAAAAACCATATATAACATCATAAAATAACTAAAGTACATATATGGATGCAAGTGCCTAAAAAATGGGACTAATAACGAGTCACAAGGCTTATGCCCTCAAAAAATATATACAAGTAGTGCTTTTGGCACGTAAAAAGTCTAAATAGGTTCAGGGCCTATGGGCCCTATTATTATAGTCCACAACATGGGCTAAATGCCTAAACAATCGGACCCACATTCAAGGTGCCCCCACTACATGAGGCTGCATGGATGGCGGTAGGTCCTCTATCTCTTCCATTGGGACTATGCGAGTGAGTGCAGTGAAGTTCTGCTCAACTCGTCTAAGGACCCTCTCAGCCTCCTCGGCTGGGAGGTTCCCTGCTACTGTTGGTCCCCCGACGGTGGAAACTACGGCTTCTGGCCAAGGACGATGCCTGTTCCGTGCATAATCGACAGGTTGCATGGGTCCCACATCTGCATGAAAAAAACATATACCCGTCAAAAACTATGGCATATAAAAAAATGATATATATAACAAAAACGACATAAAAATTACATATACAAACAAAAAAACCTACAAAGGTGGAGACTTACCCATCTCCCCTCGCTCCTCACCAGGAGGCACGGGTATCTCAGGATCTCTAGAAAAGTCTATCCCTGCATATGGGTAATCCTTGATCACAGAGATCTGTCGTGATAGCCACGCAAAAAAGTCATCATCGAAGGACTCATTGGTCCTTCCACCACCCTATCGTGGTAGTAATACTGCCCATATACATATAGCAGGAAAAGAGGCCTGATGTCCTCGTACCACTTCCTGAGGACTAAAGCTCGAAACTCTCTGAAAGAAGAATGTACACAAAATCGTCCCAAACCTGAAGTTCCTCTGTGTCCCCTGTCGGCAATCTATCAATTGCCTCTTCATACACTCAAGTAGTGTGGTACTCCAGTCAAAAATCTGTGCATTCAAGCACTGGATAGCACAATTCATCTGTGCCCGAGACGCCTAATGCAAGGCTGTTGAACTGGTAATCCGCCCAATCAGCAATAATATTGCCTGCAGTGATAGGTCAGTGATCTTGCTGATGGGCACCTGGGAGATCAAACAGTTAGTCCCAGCCTCACAGTGCAGGGCTATCAGTTCCGATATGTTAAGAGGCCCCGCTGGAAATGTCTTGAAATTGACTGGTTCCCCTCTCCTTGAGAGGCCAATCAAAAAATAGATATCCTTCGTGGTGGGCACCAGTGATTGCCCCTCTAACATAAAGGCATTTGCATCAGGGTGCCAATAGTCAATCAAAGCATTCAGTAGCCTCGGTTACGCTCGCATAAATGGAGACAGGAAGAACTTCAACAAACCACATTGCATCAATGCGTCCATGACATTCGGATCTCCCACAACCAACTCAATGATTGCTTCATGCTCCCTTTCCCTCCAGTGGACATACATCCTGCCAAAACAACCAAGTTCAGGAGGGTCAGTGCTTGCTCTTTAGTTCTTTTTGACAATAAAAGGGGGTCCACACGTGTTGTTGAGGTGACAGTCGTGTGTACACGTGGGCAGGCTTTACTCTGCCCAAGTGTACATGCGGCCTGTCCAGAGACAGCCCGTGTGGACCTACGGCCTGTCCAGAGACAGCCCGTGTGGACCTACGGCTGACCTTTTAAGGGTCAACACCCACCCAAAAAACAACCTTAAATGCAAAATTGAAGAATTGAATAGCTAGATAGGGGAGTTTGTACTTACTTGGTCCAAGCGGAAGTTCGTTTCGTCCACTGTAGCTCCTGGAATCACCGTTTTTATCAAAGGGGGTCTTTTGGCTCCAGAGTCAATTTCCAAATCAACAATGGTGATAATGAGTTGCTAGCTTCTATTTATAGACTTTTTGGCCTCTTTTTGTCACTTTTTTGGCCTCCCTTATCAGTTTCTTTATACCAAAAACCATTTAGAGTGATTCAGGAGTTATATGGGAGGGATTTGATCGGGTATTGGGACACTTTTTTGAGTTTTGAGAAAATTTTGATGGTCCATGAAATTTTTTCCAAGAATCACCTTGAGCATATAGGTTAGGTTACTACCCCGACTTTTGTGTCTCATTGTCTTTTTCCTCTGCCATAGGATTGATCCCATCAGGTTGTGACACAGAACCATCATATCTGCTTTAGAAGTGTCGCAACTTGGCCGTAGAGCTTACCAGAACATGGATGCCCTAGGTAGGTCTTGGTTGCATTATGGTGTCCATGTCGTCTCTAAAACACTGTAGGCTCGGGAGTCCTTATAGTCTTTCCTGAATATGAGTTTGAGCCTCATTTTCATGATTCTTCTTCGCTCTTGATCTCACCCTCAGGAATCCCAAAATACTAACGGATCTCCTTTTAAGCCCTTTTCAGACCCTTTAAACATGAAAAGATTGTCGAGCGATCTTGTGGCCTTTCACGCTCGTTAAACTGAAATTTGAAGTCAGGTCTGTCCGGCGGTAGTTTACCCCTTTTTCGGTCTGGACGGTCAATTGTACGAACAAAGGTATACTCTATGGAACTTCCGTTCTTTAGAAGAGTACTCTCAGGTATAATTTTATCCCTTTTTCGGGCCCGAGGGACTAAACTTATGAAAAACAAACCCCCACGGAGTCCATAGTTAAGCTCTTTTCAGACTCCCTAAAATTGAAAAGATCGCCGAGTGACCTTATTCTTTCACATTCGTTAAATTGGTCCAAAATAATATTCGTGACAAAGTCCATAGTTAAGCTTTTTTCAGACTCCTTAAAAATGAAAAAATGGCCGAGTGATCTTGTCTTTGTCACACTTGTTAAAATGGTTTTGAATTGACGTCTAATCGATGCTATTTTACCCTTTTTCGAACCGACTAGACTATCTTTGAAAAAGGTACCCCAATGAAGTCTCCTTTTATGTTTTTTCAGACTCTCTAAATATGAAAAACCACCGAGCTTACCTTCTCTAGGCTCGTTAAACTTACATCGAAGGACGTTACCATTGTGTGTTTATTAACCTCATTTGCATACCTTATACACCAACCTTGTGACAGTTTTCTTCTGCGTCTTAACACCTTTGGCCGCCGAAGGATTTTTCCAGAGTATCATTTTACTAGAACATCAGTCTTGTCCTTGTGCCTTGAACTTGTATGTTTGCAATACTCGTTCCTCCATTGTAAGGTAATATTCCTTTATTCTTTTTCCACAATTATTGAAAAGAACAAAAAAATCAAATATACCCCAAAAAGAGGAAGGGAAAAGTATTTTCTCTATTGGCAGCATAATGAGTCGCCCTTGGATAAAGCACATCTGTCTGTTTTTTCATTAGACTATGGGATGTAGTACGACCTTAGGAAGATTTTCTCGCTATATAGAGTTGTGTCCTCCACCATTTGGTTATTCTTCCAAACATATGGAGAGTTTGTGTTGCCTCCTGCTTCGTAGACTTATGATTAACATACATGCTACCTGAGTCTCATCATTTGTCGTGCTATTGTCCAAGGGAAGTTTGTCACTAAGCCTGAGTCGGCCCCTCTGCAATATGTCTCTTGTCTGCATACCCGACCATCCTGAACATCCAATTAAGTCCTTGTTTGAAATCACTGAAGCCTTTAGTCTGATCATCAAGATTATCAAGTCCATGACCGACGAGCCATCGAAGACCTCTGGGTAGTGTATTCGTACACTCATATTACACTCCTACCCGAGTTTTGAAGATTTTGAAATTGTTGCTCGAGCTCTGAAGATCTCATCTCCAACCATTAGGTCGAATCAACTTCTGGAAGATGGATACTCTATATGTATATCTTTCTAATTTTGAGATGTAGCTCCGTTGTGTATTGTTCGCGGCTACTCTTTATAGTTATTTGACATGGATCTACAGTGTATTTGATTGGTAGCCATGGTTCTATTTTATTCTGAGCATGGGTATGCCCGTCTCGGTGAGACATTTGTTATTTTGCAGATGGCACCTCCCGGTTCCTGATTTTTGGGCTCAATCATTCGGCACATCAGTAAATATTGGTAATTTATTTCGACCATCAGATGCTCTTCTGACCTCACACATTAGGGGGCATCTGTTATAACCCTAAATTGCACCACACATGCTTACCTGGCATCAGGCCAACTCATATCCTTTCTTTGCCAAAAACATTGTTGAACAACTCTTTGAAAATCCTTTTGTATAAAGGCCCACACGCCCTAACCCATTACTGCACGCGTGTACACGCTGGCTGACCTAAAACAGACCAAATGGACCGACAAAAGCATGAAAAAAGGAAATTTGCCGATGGAACAAAAATCTATGGGTGAGTTAACTGAAACTCCCGGCCATGAATGGCTAAGGGTTCGTCCAAATACCTAGCTCCTTCTAGCCTATAAAAGAAGGGGTAGGGCTACCATTCTGAAAAAGGAAAAAAATAGCAAAGAAACTCTACCCATTTATGTATTCCCATTGTCCCAACCCTTTATCCTTTTCTTATGCCAAAGGAGATTCAAATCAAAGAAGTTGAAGGATAGAAGAAGAGGAGCCCAGGATCAGGTTCGAGGAGCAGTGGCCGGTCTCAACTTTTGTAAGTTGACTCATTCAAAGTAATAAAGAAAATGATTTTCCCGTCCCAATTCATGAACTGTTTATAGTTGATCAATATATGTTTTGATTTCTAACCCGTTAGTATATAAGTAGTATGCATGCATAGTTGTTGCTCATCTTGAATGCAGGTCAGCTTTGGAAGGAGCATTGTGAACAAGTAATCAAGCACAATGGAGGATCGACATCAAACACTGGGAATGAGGTAGGTTGATCTTTCCATGCATTTACTAAGAAAAGGGGATTTAAATCTAGAGATGCAAGTAGAAAGCAATTTCTATTCGGTCATAGCTGCATGTAAAGTCTGAATTCTATTTGCTAGTCCGTAGGGAGATTTTCCCAACAACAATGGTGAGTTTGAGTAATGACAAAGGAGATGCCCAGTACATTCTTCTTATGGATGGTCTGAAACATAATTTGCTCAGTACAAGTCAAAAGTTTGACAGAGGCAGTAAAGAGATGTTCACATCCAAAGAGTGTACGGTACATGTAAACTCAGGACAAGTGGTGAATAAAGGCACAAGGACAATTAATGATGTTGATATTGAATCCTCTCCTGCAAGTAAAGAAGAAGATTCATATACAATAAAAGAATGTTCAGTTAGCATTTATCCCATGGAAGAAGTAGGAGAAGAATCATGTCATAAGCTGGAAGAAGAAGTTTTGAAGGTTGAGAAGTCAAACACCCAAATCAAGTTCTTGAACAGTTACATGACCCTGGATAAGATCTTGGATAGTTAGAGATCACCAAATGACAAATCCGGTATTGGACTCAACAAGGTAGAAATCAGTGCTCCTAAGAAACCTGATACAGGTCCTTCATTTGTAAAAAGGAAAAGAAGATGTGAGAATCTTTATAGTGTTTTTCCCTTGTGATGTATATGGTCATAAAAGCCTTGGGTTGTAAGAATCATGGAAGAAAAATGAATTTTCAGTAATAGAAATTGATGAGAATCAATGGGGAGATCCAAGGGTTATTTAAAAAGTACAAGCTACAATTGCACAGTGTTCAAGTAGGACAACGAGATTCGTAGTAGCGACATTCTGATGTACAAAATTATATACATGAAATTCTGTAGAGATAACAAGAGGAAAGATATTGTCAGGGAAAGCTAACCTTTTAGAAACAAAGGAGGAAAACAGTCAGAAGCAGAGAGAGAACAATGACAAGGGGAGTCATCCAGTTATGAGAAGAAAAGGTTGATGAAGGAGTCCTAGTAAGAGAGGTGAGCAATATTGAGTATTCTACAGAGAATACAACGAAAGCTGAAGATGAACAGGTCCAAGAATCAGAAGGAGAAGACTCTGGTTTAGATACAAATATTCTGCAGGCCTCAAATAAGAGAGTCCATCCTGTCAGGGGGAGTTTGTGTTGGTTGAATATCTGATACCTCCTAAACATACTGCAACAACTCATGGGGAGCGTGTTTTCTTTGATATTGATGTCAAAGGGGGAGAAAAGGAGTGGTCCAGACCGGATGCTACAATTGGAGGTCCAAACAGATTAGCGCAGCCGTTCAGGGTTGCCATCAATGCCAACGGGGGAGATTGTTGGCATGTTTACAAGAAGAGCGTGCTTGTCATTAATGGAAAGAACAACATCAACAGTGGCATGTCTACAGGTAAGAACAACAACAATGATAGCATGCTTACAGTTATTGATGGAAAGAACAACAACGATGAAGGTATGGTTACAGGAAAGAATAGTAGCGATATTGGCAGGTTTATAGTTGGGAGACAACAATGGAAAATAGGAAGGCAAGGAAGATCAATAGCGATGATGACATGGAAAGATCATAAGCGTAACAATGAAGAGAAACAGTGATCGTTGGATCCCATTCATAATTTTCGATGACCGCCAGATCTGAATCTAGATAGGAGGAGCACAAATATGGAGGATAGATCTCGGGCGTTAGATTCGAGCGTAGGGTCCGACCATCGTTGGATCCAGGAGAGCCTGCATGTTCTTTAAAGTGCTAGGAGAAGCGGGCTTACAAAATCTCGAAAGCAGGAGGACCATCCATCTTCAGGCAGGACACATGGTCACAGATCAACATTTCGCTGACTAAGAAGTCAAAGGAAGGAAGTTCTCTATCCTTCCAAATCATGAAATGCGAAATGGAAAAATGACCTGAGCCGTTGGATCGAGGATTGATCAGGGACAGATGTGTGGTAAAGATCATAGAACCTCAAAGACTTCATTTTGGAGTTTCGCAGACCGGGAAATCAAAGATCAAAGGTACTTTAACTTTTGAAGTAGCGAACCCCGAAATCCTGAAAGGCGAAAGATCAGAGTATGTCAAAGATCCATTTCAGAGTTTTAGATACCGGGAGTTGGAGAAGTCAAGAGTCGAGACTCTTCATCACAGAAGTCCCGAAGTTGCGAAATGCGAAACACCAAAAAGTTGATCTGACTCCATTTCAGAGTTTTGGATACCAGGAGTTGGAGGAGTCAAGAGTTGAGACTCTTCATCACAAGAGTCCCGAAGTTGTGAAATGTGAAACGCCAAAATACGTTGATCTGACTCCATTTCAGAGTTTCGGATACCGAGAGTTGGAGGTGTCAAGAACACTCATGACAAGAATGCCAAAATCGCGAAATGAGAAACCACAACTTAATTTGAGTCGTTGATCAAAGGGAGATCGTGGACCGTTGATCTGACTCCATTTCGGAGTTTCAAAGACCAGGAGAAGTGTCGAAGTGCCGAAATTCCGAAATGCGAAATCGCGAAAGCACTTTATGGATAAACACTTGGTCACAACTGTGGGCATGTGAAGGAAGGAGATTGCAAGTTGCAAGGCTCCATTTCATGATCAGGAGGTGGAAGAGTTAGAGTGACTCACAACAAATTCGTGAAACGCAAAATTGTGAAATGCAGTTTCGAATAAGGCTGTGGTCACAGCCAGTGGTCACATCTGTGAAAGATGGAGGAAGGAGCTAGTGAAACCAAGCTCCATTTCAGAGTTTCTGGGATTACGATATGGAACGTCAAGAAACTTCACCACAGGAATGCCGAAATGCGAAAGCGCTTTATGGATAAGCGCTTGGTCACCACTGGTGGTCACATCGTCGAAGAGCTATAGAGATGATCTTGAAGAGACAAGATCCTTTTCAGAGTTTGGGACATGGGGAGTCGAGACGACTCTTCACAGAATCCATGAAACACGAAATGCGAAATACGTGTTTAGAATTGGCCCCTGGTCATAACCTATGGTCACATCGACGAAGGCTCAAGGGAGGAGCTAGCATGAAGCTAATCTCCATTTCGGAGATCACGACTTGGAGAGTCGAGATGCCTCACAATAGGAATTGTCGAAATGCGAATCGCAAAAGTGCCTTCTGAACAGGTGTGTGGTCACCACCTGAGGCCACATGTGAAAGGAAAGGTGAAAGGTGCCAAAGGCATAAGGCTCAAGAGGTTCATAGTGTAACTTCCAGAAACCACTGATTGTTTCTGCACAGAAAAATCAAAGAGGCCTCAGTGTGACTGCCAGAGGAGCTGAAGAGTCTCAAGGAATTTGCCAGTGGAATGAAGACTGTTCATAGAGGCGATTGACAGATGGAAGAGCATTGAAGCCTGTAACTACAATAGAGAGGATGAGCACGACTATGATAGAGAAGACGAAGAGTCTCGACTGCTAGACAGGCTAAGGAATCTTATCATAACACCCAGTGATGATGAACGCATGTATATAAACGCTCGAGAAGCTGAAGAGTTGCAATGATGATCAGGCAAAGCACTCAACATGGGGAAGAGCATGCAAAAGCATTGCGCATAGAGAATGCACAAGGTGCACATAGACTATAAGAATGTAGAACAAAGAAGAGATGGGTGCTGCTGTTGAGAGTGATTCAGGCGTATAGACGGAGGTAGAGTGCAGTAGCTAAAATGCATAGAAGAGGAATGGTGCATAGAAGGGACATGGCGCACAGAGCATAAAAGGCAGAAGAACATAAAGCATAAGGAATGTGTGCAGGAAGACACTGATGCAGGTAGAGAAGAGAAGTGTAGCAGAAAAGTGATGAGACTGGTAAGCCATTGATGAACATTATATCACTATAATAAGTTTCAATAGCAAAACTTTATATCTCAGGGTGGTAGGGAGGTGCTAGGAATGACTTTTGTCCTCAGAGGTTCAAGTGGGTGATTGAATAGAGGGAGTTGTAGCTTCCACCTGGTTGCAGCCAGAGAAACCAGAGTGGTAGGGTGGTGCAAGGGAGAACTGTTATTCTTTGTTATATAGGTTGGAGCCTGTGTAACTGGAAGTTGGTGCTGGAACACTCAGGGAGTTGGTGCTTCCTTCTAGTGGGTGCTAGAGAAACCAGGGAGTTGGTGCTTCCTTCTATTGGGTGCTAGAGAAACCAGGGAGTTGGTGCTTCCTTCTAGTAGGTGCTAGAGAAAATAGAGAGTTGGTGCTCTCAACAAGTTGCAGCTTGCAGAATAGAGGTTGTAGCCTCAAAATGAGTTGGAGCTCATATGTATGATAGTGTAGAGAATGTAAAGATTACTTATCATATAAAGAAGAAGAGGGTTTTACCCTTTATGGGTTTCCTTAGGAAATATCTGTCTCTGGGTATCTCATATGTGTGACTGATGCTGAATGTTCTATTGCTTACTTCCCTGCAGTATTGTGATCATCATTGAGAGTTCTGTAATGAATTTAAAATGAGCATAATTGTTTAAGCTCGGTAACAACTAATTCATGCACCCATCTCAGTTGTCCAACAAGACTCAGATGTCTACAACCTTAGCTGGGACACAAATCTGTGATTATAGTACTTAACAGAGCACTTAGCACTGACAATTCATCAATATTCAACCACTAATCTACTACGCGGTTAGAACAAAGCATCACATCATTCACTCAGATATGATGTATATAAGCACTTTATCATAAACAGGTAGGTTAGATCTAGAAGATCAAGAACTAAGCACATTCATATAGATCAGATCTAACATTCTTACACATCATTAGCACAAAGCATAAGCAGATTTATCTATCTTTATCAAAGAACTTAGCAAGAAAATCCATAAACTCATCAAGACAAAGCACAAAGTAGAACAACACAGTTTTTACGTGGTTCACCCCCACCCTGGGGCTACATCCACCAACTCTTCTTCTTTATTGTCTTCAGTCAATCGGTTACATGCACAGAGCCACCAAAACCCTACTTCGCCTAAGATAGGAGATCTGCGCACCTCGCTAGATCCTCCTTCCTTGCGTTATAGCACAAAGCCTTCCACACTCTGTTACAACCACTTTCACTTAGCTCTGCAAGCATGCACAAAGCCTTTATAAACCACATTTTCACTTAGCATACACTTACAATTGACTAGTGGCCGGTGGTGTTTCTTACATCGCCTAGATATCTATTTATACATTACAAAATAGGCCTAAGCATGGGTAAACCCATGGGTCAACATCCCATTCCCGTTACATAATCGAAAAAACCCAGAAAGGACCCAAAAAGGGGTCGAGATCCCGTTATCTCTGCATCATCTTGTGCTCCTCCTTCGACAGGTTGTCAAAGCTTAAAATAGGTCAACATGACCAAGAATCTCCCAAAACTTGGCCAAGGGCCAAGAAGCCCCCAACACTCACCTGTGACTCGTCCCAAGTCACTTTGGTTTGAGCAATTCTGCTTTGAAATCCTTGAGCTTGGCTCGAGCTTCTTCGACTTGCTGTTGTGCTACAACCTCTTGCTAGGCGAACTCCTGGATTACTACATCATTCATGGGCCCTTATAGGCATTGTTCTACTACATTAACAACCTGCTCTAGATATTCTCCTCGACTTTCAACCTCTATGAAAAATTGGCACGCATTATCTTGTATTGGTTGGAGATGTTGAGTTACTTCCATAACTCTGCTTTGAATCATATGGATCTGCTGCTGGGCAGTGCATTGCTCTTGAGAGTGCTTTATTCTTTCTATGGGTGACAGGGCTTTCATCTGTGCCTGTAGTGTGTCTGTGTGCTACTTCGCTTCCTGGAGCTACGACTCCAGTGATTGCAATTTCATATTCTCTGTGAGTTTCTCATATGTTTGGACATTGTGGTTACTCAACTTCTTGTATTCTATGGCAAGGGATTTTAGTCTTTCAACTGTACTGCGTGCAGTTGCTTCTCTTTGGTCTCTTACATCTTGCAGGGTCTCGGGCACAGGGTGTAGCTCTAAGTATGCTATGCGTTGTTGTAGGTTCTGGATAGCTTCTGCGAGTTGGTCAACTTGCTGTGTAACTTGGTCTTCTGCCTAGATTTTTACGACTGTCACAGAGCTAAGTGATCTGTTGACTGCTTCCTTTACTTCAAGTTTCTCTGTGAGCAATTGTTCCTTCCCTTGCTACAGCTGTGCTTTTTATTCATCGAACTTCGCTTGGAGGGAAATATTTTCTTGTTCTGCAGCTCGACGATGTTCTACAAGTACTCCCTATACTTGTGTCAAAGCCTGGGTGGCTTGTTCGGTTTCCTCTTATGCTCGTCGAAGGCGAGATTTGACTGTATCAACTATTCGGTGGAGTTGAGCTGGTTCATCTCCCAGTTTTGGTGTTCCCAATGGAAGAGGCTCAGTGGAGATTGCATGGTTGGACTATAGTGCCTACTGAACCCCTTGGAGCTCAACCTCAATTCGATTGTACATCTCCTCCTGCTTAGCCTCTTGTTTCTCTGCTATATCCAATAAAGCATCATTCAGGGCTGCTATGAGGAAGTCAAAATCATGAGGAGTGAGTTTGGTTTGCATCTTGGTCACGATGGGATTCGATTTATTCTGAGAGGAAGGTTTTAGAGGCGAGCCCTTCCTTTTCTTTAGGGAATCAACCTCGTCTCATTGCTTCTTCTCGACTTCCTTTTCATCTAACTCTTCTCCATCACCTCCTTGCTCTGGTGATATGGAAGTAGTCTTCAAATATGCGCTGTCTACTTCTTGGACATCTTTGGTCTTCTTTGTCTTGCTAGGTCTGGGTGTATCCTACGCTATTTCTGGACTGTTTATGTCAGATATCTCCACAGGGTCTACTGGAATAAGGAGGTCCGCTGACCAGTCCTTAGTGATCTCCTCCCGATCCTCCTCCATCAGCTTGTAGTAGGACTGAAGCTATTTCTTATGTTCGTCAGTGTATGCTGCAATATAAATGAAATGTCGATCAGCACTGAACTTCATCAAAGGCCTGAACCTGTGTAGCGTATTCAGATTCATGCAAGGCTTAGATTATATGGCTACCTTCAGCTGATTGTAGTGTGTATGGAACATGACATTTGACTGCCACTGTTTATTCATATCGTTCGAGTACCACAATGTATTGAACTTCGCGGCCAATGGTTCAAATGGATCAATATTGGGGAAGTTCGCACCTTCCGACATCTCCCAAGAAATAAAATCTATAAAGATCAAGAGCCAGCTGAAATGAAATTCATATCCTTGATCCTGCGCTTCTCTGCAGTCAAGTTCCAACTGGTTCACCAGGTACTTCGCCCAGTTCATTTGGAAGCCCTCCACGCACTTCCCTGCGAGGTCAACTACAAAGACGGTGACTTGGGTAGGTCGGTTCTTTCTTACTAACTTCCTTGCAATCAATTGACAGAAGAGGTGCACTGTGCCACTCTATATAGAATCTACCTTGTAGCGTCGCTTTCCTTTCTTAACATTATCGTATATCTATTTGATCTTCTGCGCTAGTGCGCGATCTGTGGTTTTTCCGAGGTAAAAATCCCACGGGTCAGGGCCTTGCATACTCAACCCTATGATCCGATGGATCAAGGTAACAAGAGAGAAACAACTTGACACATGCATTCACCTCTTAGTGTCTTCCAAAGTGGGGAATCTTCATGATGTTCAGTAGGGTGGACTGCGCAAGGTTATGGGTCCATGACTAAGGGATGATCTTCGAGTTCTTTCCCTTCGTCTTAGTTAGGTACTTGTATGGGGCGAGCATGTTATAGACCTTCATATTGCCGAGGTTGAAGTTGCTAAACTTCAACGCTGCAATATTATCTTGGTCTGCCCGAACTGTACGTATCCCTTTCGGGAGGTACGCCATAACCAAGGTGTATTCAAAATCTCTGGGCATGTTGTCTCGATTCACTGCGTCGCTCAAAGGTGGAATATAGGTAGGTAATATGGATGGGATCAATTTGGCATTCACTAAGTCATCCCTGTGCTTAGTTCTCTTCTCATCTGATGGTCGGGATGGTCCGGCTGTGTGAGCAGTTGAGGGAGATGCTTGCACTGTTCTTGTGGATGAAGCCTGTACACCTATGGATAATCCTCTCTTCGACATGACTCTTTCAGTCGTCAAGTTGAGGAGTACTTCTGTCACAAATTCTTCGATTGCGGTGAGCTCCTCGGACATACACGCTTGGGATTAACTAGATCAGCTTCAAGATTAACTTAGACACTGCAATGAAATAGATGGCAAGAGGGCGATGATCACTGTGAAAAATTCACTTAGTCTTCAGGCTCAAATTCTCAGTTAGCAAAAGTGTTCTCGGTGCATGGTGCAATGGGATAAATAGGTAACTTGGCAACAGATCTCTTGCAATGGGTATGTAGCTTTCATTAACTTTGTTTGGTCCATTATGGCGTGGTCCAATGGTCTAGTGGTGAACCATAAATTATTTTTGACCCGTTCGGAGCGTCAGTCAAATGGTTATAAAGTCCCCAACGGCTATATTACTTTGCCATGGCGAAGTGCCATATGTCATTGCTCTGATATCCCAATGAAGCTCCAATTTTGAAACTTTTCCTTCTACGAGGTTCCCTCTGGATCCTTCTGCAATTTTTCGATCTTAGCTCTCTTCTTACTTATCTTTATAGCCTTCTTTCCAGTGAGCTTCATCTCGGTATTCCTTTTTCCATTCTGATTATTATCTTCTTTGGACATAGTCACTGTGTGTTGTTGAGATTCTTTCCAAGGTAGTACCTCTTCTCCACCTGGAATATATGCTTCAGTCTTTTGTGGGTTCTCCAGTGTTCTTGTAGCTTCGACACCCAAGTCTCTGGTGTTAAGTAGCTTTGATATGTTCTCCTATTCTTCAACCAAGTGCGTGATCCTCCTAGTTATGAAATCTTTTAATTCTTGCTTCTTCTACTCCAAAACTTCTTCTTCTTCCTTCTTTCTGGTCTAATTTCTGTCAAGCCAAGGTTTCCCTAGTAACATAGAAAATGGAGCTTTGTCCTCAGTAAATTTAATAATCTCAAAATCTTCTTCTGTCGAAGTTCCATTTGCATTCATAGGTATCTGAGCGAGCCTCCCACATAGGTTTATCAGTTTTCCTCCGAATAACCCTATTCCTTTCAGTGAAGGAATCATAGCGGGCTCTCCTAAAAGTCCCCAAGTTCCTTTCATCATAACATTCACCTGTATTTCTTCATACAGAACACAACGAATGTCAAAGTCTCCTATTCTTGCTTCAAGGCATTCCTTTTCTTTGAAGATCTCTGATAATCTGACATGTCGGTGGTCATTTAGGGTTTCTTTCATCTGTAGCAATACTTTCTCCGATTCTTTCTGGGATTTTTCCTTATCCTTAGTCTATGAATTTGTCTTGGGGATTTCTTGTCTCATGTTCATTCTTTCAAACTTAGCAATCATTCTAGGGAAATCCAATACTTCATGGTCCATAGCTTTGCCACAAAGACAACTAGGTCTTCTCCCAGGGCATTCCTTAGCAAGATGTCCTGGTCTTCTGCAATTGTAACAGAGGGTTAATCCTCTATTTCTTTTAAATGATCCCCAACTTCCCCTATACTATGTGCTAGGATCATAGGATCTAACCTACAACAAATTCTTTCTAGGATCATGCATCCATTTGTTAGTCCAAACATTCTTTCTATGCATAGGTATAACATATTTTTCACTATTCCTATCAAATCTATTCATATCAAACCTTCTTTCATCTATTGGTGCCCTAGTTTTCAAGCTAGGACAAAATCTATCAAACATACCTAGATCCATACTTTAGAAACAAAAATTTCCACTTATCTTACTTCTACAGAGCACAAAGCTTTCAGATCTAAAACTTTTCACTATTCTTACCTTTATCAGAGCATAGAGCTTGCATATCTTACCTCTTATTCTTCAGATCTGACTTCTTTTCTTGGCACAGAGCTTCACATATCAAGTAGAATGCTGCGCACTAGGGAAATAGATCTACACACAAAGCTTTCACAACTTCAGGATGAATCTTTGCACAAAACTCCTTCTTTCTCAATTACCAGCAATCACAGTTTCAGGTCCCGTTAACGGAACCATTTGTTGGCACAGGGGCAGACCCAGGGTTCAATGCTACAACAATGCACCAAAAACACCCTAACTATCATCCCTTTTGGCAACACCTTCGAAGTAGATGAAGTCTCACCTGAGGTAGAGGCAGGGGTGGTTGCAGGACTCAGATGTCTGCAAACTTAGCTGGGACATAGATATGTGATTATAGGACTTAACATAGCACTTAGCACAGACAATTTCTCAATATTCAACCACTAATCTACTGCATGGTTAAAACAAAGCATCGCATCATTCACTCAGATCTGATGTATTTAAGCACTTTATCATAAACAGGTAGGTTGGATATAGCAGATCAAGCACTAAGCACATTCATATAGATCATATCTAACATTCTTACACATCATTAGCACAAAGCATAAGAAGATTTATCTATATCTATCAAAGCACTTAGCAAGAAAATCCATAAACTCATCAAGACAAAGCACAAAGAAAAACAATACAATGTTTACATGGTTCACCCCCACCCTGGGGCTACGTCCACCAACTCTTCTTCTTTATTGTCTTCAGTAAATAGGTTACATGCACAGAGCCACCAAAACCCTACTTTGCCTAGGACATGAGATCTGTGCACCTCTCTAGATCCTCCTTCCTTGCGTTATAGCACAAAGCCTTCCACGGTCTGTTACAATCACTTGCACTTAGCTCTGCAAGCATCCACAAATCCTTTTCAAACCACATTTGCACTTATCATACACTTACAACTGACTAGCGGTCAGAGGTGTTTCTTACATCGCCTAGATATCTATTTATACATTACAAAATAGGCCTAAGCATGGGTAAACCCATCGCCCGACATCTCATTCCTGTTACATAATCCCCAAAACCCAGAAAGGACCCAAAAAGGGGCCGAGATCCCGTGATCTCCACTTCTTCTTGCGCTCCTCCTTCGATAGGCTGTCGAAGCCCAAAATAGGTCAACATGACCAATAATATCCTAAAACTTGGTCAAGGGCCAACATGCACCTCATACGACACTTCATATGACACCTTTGTGTTAAATACATTTTTTTCTTCTGTAATGGACAACCTGCAATATTGACATGTTTTTGACAATCACAGTGATTAATGAGCAGAGCTAGAATTCTCCCTTGTTGTTGACTTTGCCATCATGCTCACTCAATCCTATTGCATATGACATATAATTTCAAACCTACAATGAACAAGTTATAGCAAGAATAAAACATGTATTGTTAATCCTACAATGTACAACTTGTAGTGAAAGATAAACCGATAAAGAGTGGTCTATTAAGTATATGTTCAATAATTTATAACACACAGGAGTTTTATCACTTCAAAAATAAAATGACTATTAATGTAATAACCTGTGTCATGGAAGTGATACAAAAATTCTTGCAAAGATTTATTTCTCCAGGCAGTGATCATTTGTCAACTCATGAACCCCTCCTCCACACCTAAGTATTGTGACACCTCACAATCAAAAGTATAGGAAACTAGTTAGTTCCCCCAATAGCCAAAGATTTATAGTATGTCAAGTGTAAAGATAAATTTCATAGATTGGTCTGATGAGACGGTTAGAAGATGGCCCCACCTATAGGATAAGAGATCCTATATATAGATAAGAAGAGGTAGGCAAGAGAGTTTCAAGATAGTCTTAGAGTTATTTCCCAATGGCAAGTTTATGGAGTTCATTAACCTTAGCTTAACCACACATACTTCATGTCAGCTTTGTCTGCAAGTAATGTCGTACATTAGGACAAGTTTAAATTTATTATTTATTTTTGTCAGTTTACCATCCTCGCTAGGTAGAATGCCCTGCTACCAGCAAGCCTGTTCAGTACTCCGACGGGTTTACCTAGTCATACCATAGGCCAATACCCATTGCTAGCAGACCTGTTCAGTATCCCGACAGGTTAGCCTCTTACACCCTCAGAGACTGGCCCTCCATCTTTTAAGATTTTAGTATAAGATTGCTTTATGCAAGAAGATGGGGGGACAACTCTGAAAACAACTTTTTCTTTCTTTTTTTTCGATTGGGATGGTATTTATGTTAGAGGATGACTTTCCGTTATTTTACTTAGTGATTGTCCTGATGTAAGGGGTACTTAAGCGGACGTGGCCTATCTAAAGATATGATATAATCAAGATATTTAGTGTGTAGTGGATGGTACCATTGAGAAAGAACAGAAAGGTATCTCTAGGCTCAACTCACTTTCTTCTTTTATAGTTATTGTGATGTTTCCATGACTAACCACTAATTAGACCTCCTTGTTACTCTTTAATAAAGACACTTTATTCACTTACTCAGGTTTCTTGGAAAAAATTGTACGGGAGACCTCTAAGCTTGATGGTTATGGTATCACTTCCTTATATAGTGGTGAAGAGTTTCAAGAGAAACTACTTTGGAATGCCTTAAGAAAATGAAATATTTTTCAAAAATATGGCTAATTACAGTAAGTCAATATTAATTTGATGCTTAGCAGACACAAAATTCAAGTGTAACAATGTTTTGAAGAAATATCCTTGAAACTGTCTACTCCTGGTGAAATAAATACTTACATAAATCTCTAGAATTGCCTTATTAACAAAATTCAAAAGCTATTTACATATGTATAGTAGAAAATTCAAAAAAAAATTCAAGAACAAGGGGGGACATCCCCATGTACTAGGGCCAATGCCTTGTCAGTTGACATGACCTGTCTAAAATCCTCTTTGGAAATGGGCTTATGATAAAATTTGAGTCGGTGTCCATTTACTACAAAGGAGACTTGTCCGTCAATTGTTTTAATTTTTACAGCTCCATTGTCAAATACAGTGTCTACCTCGTAAGGGCCCAACCAGTGGGTGGTAAGTTTTCCTTTGAAGGTTTTCAATCAGGAATCAAACAACAGAGCCCAATCACCAAGTTGGAAGTGTTTCTTCTTAATAAACTTATCATGCCACTTGCTCCTCTGGTTTTGGACTAATATCGTCCGTTGGATAGCATCTTTCCTGATTTCATCCAACTCATTCAATTGTAGGGCTCATTGCTTCTGAGCATCATCTAAGTTCAACCCTGATTCTGTGGAAGTATGGAAGGTCCTTACTTGGAATTCTATTGGTAGAAGTACTTGTTTCCCGTACACTAGCTCATAAAGGGTATGCCCAGTGGTATTTCTCCAGGTGGTCTGGTATGCCCACAGAGCCTCTAGGAGCCTATCAACCCAATCCTGGTGATGTAATTGAACAATTTTGGTCAAGATGGCTTCCAAAACTTTGTTTGTAGATTCTACCTTACCATTGGCCTGTGGGTGGTATGGAGAAGATTTACGGTGTTTAATCCTATATTTCTCTGTTAGCTCTCTCATCATATTGGAAGTGAATTGAGTGCCTTGGTTGGTAACAATTTCACGAGGGATACCGAAGTGGGTAAAGATGTCTTCATAGATAAACTCGACAACAAACTTCTTTGTAGCTTTGAATAGGGCTTTTGCCTCTACCCACTTGGTGACATAGTTCGTACAAACCAAAATATAGTTCTTCTTACGGGACATGGGTGAAATTGGTCCTACAAAGTCAAGGGCCCATTTTTCGAAGGGTTCTATCATAACTTGGGCATGCAAAGGCATTTTTTCAGCTGATGTAGGTCTTCCTATCCTTTGACAACTATCACAACTTCTCCCATACTTGGCATCATCTTTGAAAATGCTAGGCCAATAGTAACCTGAATGTAACACCTTATATACTATACGTTTGTTAGAAAAATGGCCACCACATGGTCCATTATGACAGATTCATAGTATTTCAGGTACCTCATCCTCTCGGACACATATACGAATAATCAAATCAGTACCTGTGCGAAAAATATCATGACCAACCCAAGAGTAATTAGCACTCTATGTAATACTTTTCCGCTTTTCATGAGGTGACAAATGAGACAGTAACTTCCTAGTAGCTAGATAGTTTGTCATATCTGAAAACCATGGGGTATTGATAGAAAGGGAAAAGAGGTGATCGTCTGTGAAAATATCATCTACAAGGATATCATCATCCTCATTTTTTATTCGGGAAAGAAAATCAGCTACTACATTATCCTTTCCAGGTCGTTCAAGCACAGTGATATTAAATTCTTACAATAATAGGAGCCACCTAGTCACTCATCCATTAGTGCCAAAAATGATGGGTTTGTTCAGAAGAAATCCAATGGCGGAATGATCTGTATGCACGAATACTTTCTAACCTATAATGTAATGACGAAACTTGTTCATCGCATGAACAACTACTAATAATTCCTTCTCGGTAACTGTGTAGTTTAACTTGGTAGGGGACAAGTTCTTTCTCACAAAATAAATGGCATAGGACTGCTGCTCCTCTTTCTTCCCTAATACCCCTCCTATTGCAGTGTCAGAGGCATTAGTGGATATATGAAATGGGAGAGTCCAATTGGGCCCTCTGAGAACTGGTGCCATAGACATCTTAGCTTTTAGGGTTTCAAAGGTAGTTTGACACTGCTCAGTCCAAACAAAATCAACATCTTTTATTAGTAATCCAAACACAGGTGCAACAATCTTTGTAAAATTTTCAATAAACCGCTGGTAGTATCCGACATGTCCAAGAAATATTCTCACCTCTTTTTGAGTCTTGGGGGGTGGAAGTTTGATGATGACCTCAATCTTTGCACGATCAACTTTTATCGCTTTAGATGAAACATGATGTCCTAGAACCACTCCTTCAGTTAACGACATTTTACATATTTTATGACTTAGAGATAGGGTCATTTCCTGGCATCTGATGAGGATTTTTTCTAAGTTGTCTAAGGCTTCCTGGTAAGTGTTTCCATAAACTATGAAGTCATCCATGTAGACCTCCACACAATCATGAATAATATCGGCAAATATCCCTAATACTGCTCGTTGAAATGTGGCAGGAGCATTGCAAAATCCAAATGGTAAGACCCTATAGGCATAGGTTCCCCAAGGACAAGTAAAGGTAGTCTTGTCCTGGTCCTCGGGTTCTATAAGAATATGATTGTACCCATTGTACCCATCTAAAAAGGAAAAATACTTCTTTCCAGACAAGGTATCTAGAACTTGGTCAATAAAAGGAATAGGAAAGTAGTCTTTTAGAGTGGTTTTTTTGAGCTCCCGGAAATCAACACAAATTCTCCATTTCCTAGTCACTTTCTTTGGAACCACTACAAGTGGGGATACCCACTTACTTTCGGAGATGGGATAGATAAATCCGACATTTAACAACTTTTGGTTCTCCTCCTTGACTATATCTTTAAGTGCAGAGTTCATCCTTCTATGGGGTTGCCTAACAGGTGTTACTTCCCCCTGGGTATATATGTGATGGATGCATGTGTCAGGGTGTATACCCTTAATGGCATTGTATTCCCAGGAAAATGCTCCTGATTGATTTTTAAGGATACCTACTAATTGTTTCTGTTGGTCTGCATCTAGCCTAGAGTTTATATGTAAAATTTGTTAGAAAACAGGACCGCAGAGCAATAAAATAAAACAAATGCAGAAACAAAACACAGAAGACACACAATACAAGAGAGACACAGATTTACGTGGTTCACCCAGTGTGGGCTAC
>JZKD02S0127960.1:139107-156461 GCA_000966675.3 Picea glauca
AATCTCTACCGTTAGATCTGCGACCTTATAATGAACGGTCCAGATTTACAATGAAATTACATATACTTTTACAAGGCAATTTTTGCTTCGGGGGCTTCGCCCCCAAACCCCCGCTTGCCCGCAGACCCCCCAGCCGGGGGGATCTCCCCCCCAGACCCCGTAGAGGGGGTACCCCCCCTCTGCACTCCCCCGCGTGGAAGAGTGTACATACTTCTGGGGTGTAAATACTTCATGGGGTATAGACACGGCTGAAAGCAAAGAACCTCTGCATCAGGAAGATAATCAGGCTCCACAACCAACAAAATTTTCCCTGGACTAATATCGTAGGGCATAGTATAAGACATGGCAGACTCATCTATCTCAAATATAAAAGATGTTGAAGACAAAATGGATGGGTCCATTTTTTCTTGAAATTATTCCCCAAACATGTACTCAAATTGGGGAAAATACTGTGGAAAATCCACACACGTGATAACAGAAATGAACTAGTTTAGCACATTTTCTGTTGTGTGCTCCTGAAGTGCCTAGGCATGGTCACTTGGCAATACGGGTTCTTCCCAGTCCTCGTTCTCATATGGAAATTCAAGCCACCATATATTATCCATAATAGGTTGAGCTGGAGGGTAAATGGTGAGATTCTGGATAGAGAGACCATTTGAGATGGCCATTTCCCCTTCTCTACAGCCAATAAATGCATTGGCTGTGTCTAGCCAAGGTCTTCCCAAAATGACGGGATGGACTTTGGAAGAATCCTTTGAGTGAATGACAAGAAAATCTACTGGCTATTCCCATGAGGCTAAAGTAACCATGATATCATCTAAAATTCCTTTAGGTATGACCCTGGTTTTATCTGCTAATTCCAAAATGGTTGTGGTAGGCCGAAGAAGAGGTTGTAACTGTAATTGTTCCAAGGTAGTAGCGGTCATAAAATTGATGGCTGCCCCTAGGTCTATGAGAGTGTTTCCAATGGACACCTCATTAATGGTTATGGTCACTACGGGGTTTCCTGGGTTTCCATATTTTGCTAGTTTTGGCTTCTCTGATATGTATTCAGAAAGTCCTCCTACCAAATGTACTGTAGGAGGGTCCTTTTGCTTCCTACTTGGATTTTTAATACACAATTCTTTGACTACCTTATTGTAGTTTGGAATGTCTTTAATGGCTTGAAGCAGGGGAATCATGACACAAATATTCTTCAATTCGTTCAAGATGTCAAATTCCGGTCGGGTGGTAGGTTTCTCGATTACTAATCAGTCTGGATAAGGAAGGACCTTCGTAATTTGTGAAGGTTCATTTTGGGGAAGGTTGGGTTCTTGATCTTTCGGGATAATAACATCTTCCCACCTAGTGTCATCCGTGGGTTGTTTGGTGGTATCTTCTTCTTCTTCTTCCTGGATGACTACTGAAGGTCTCTGCTTGTCCAAAAATTTTCCCGATCTTAGTTGAATTTTCTGTAATGGAATAGGAGTAATAGCATATGTCGGGAAGGCCTGCATCTCAACATTATGAAGAGGTTGAGGGGGATTATTATTGGGGTTGTAAAATGGTTGTGTCGGTAATAGTGTCAGTCTTGGAGAGCTTGCATTTTGATATTGTAGCGGTTGTTGTTGTGGAATAGGAGGTAAGGGTGGTGGAACAAAACCTGGCAGAAGCTGCAGAGTGTTTGGTGGGAACTGAGGATAAGGATGATTGGACATAGGGATAGGTGGAGCTTGAGGGTTTCCTTGGTTATGTCCTCCTCTCCATCCTTGAAGCCAAGGATGTTGGTACTGAGTAGACTAGTTTTGCTAACCTGGTGGGTTCCACTGTTGTTGTTGTTGATAATAGGGTGGAACTTGAGATTGTAGATCTGGGTATGTGGGCTGGTTCCTAGGCTGCCATGGTCTCCTAGGTGCATAAGAAGACTCCCTAGGATATACACTCCTATAGATGGCTAATAAAATGAGCAATGATGGAAATTTCTTGGTCGAATGGTCTTCTGTACATAAGCCACAAACTGAAATGTTATCTAATGGGCATTCCCTTGAGGAATGCTTCCTTCTGCATCTTGGGCAATATATGTTCATTGCGACATTTTCCTCCTCCTGTTTCTTTTTAATTTTAAGGGTGTCCAACTAGGAACCTATTTTTCTTAAGATATATGTCTTGAAATTTTCTAAAAGGTTCCCTAACTCTGCTCTTGTATTACCACATGAACTAACTAGTTTTAAGCTTTTGTTATAAGGGTCCCAAACATTCTTTCCTGTTTTGGATCTACTCCTTGAGTAATTTTTACACATTTCACATATTTCGGCAAATGGTTTATGGGAGATGTCACCTGATGCCATCAGGTTAAGCATCTCTAGATATTCTTCTGAAATTCCCTTAAGGAAAAGAACCCTAATTGCATCCTTTGGGAGGTCATGGTATTTTGACTTCTGGGAGATATAACCAAATCATTCCATATAATCTTTGAGGGTCTCGTCTTCTAACTGTTGGATTTTAAAGATGCCATTACAAGACTCTTTGGTTTTGTAGTAGTCTTGGTACTTCTTAAGAAATATGTCTTTCATGGCTTCCCAAGACCTAGTACTGGATTCTCCCAACCCCATGAACCATCTTAGTGCAGAGTCTTTGAGGGTGGCAGGAAAAAGTTTTAGTTTCTGGGCATCTTGTACGTAGTTGTAGCTCCTACACAAGATGTCAAATTCAAATAGGAAGGTGTTTGGATCTTCACTATTTTTACCATAAAAGGTAGGCAGTGCTGAGAGAGGAATATTCTTCATGTTGACATTTGGAGTGGTGTCCAAAATTGGAAACCCGAAGGTAGTTTCATTTTGGTTTCCAGTTTCTTCTTCCTCATCATGTCTTACATTGTTATGGTCTTCTTGATCATCCATATTGGTTTGGTTTCCAAAAAGAGAGTACCTAGGTGGTTTTATCTTTGAAGAGAACAAGCTTTCCCTTTTATGGAAAGGTCTTCCTACTGATTGGATGTATGGGACTCTACTTGAGCCAGTTGAGACTATTGGTGCCAAATTTTCTGTGTCAGTTTGAGAGATAATTACATTGGCTGAACTACCAAAATTTTGTTTCACCTGTTCAAGGTCTATGATGTCCTCAAAAGTAGGATCTCCTGGTGGTGGTGTAAAACCAAAGGTTTTATTGTTTGGTTCCGCGGAAGGCTCGAGTGGTCTTGCCTTCTGTCCCAATATGATTGATGCTTCAATTTCTTGTTCTATAGTGCTCCGTGTTAGTCTCTTCAGAGACTAATTTATCTCTTTGTGTTGAGCTAGCTCCTATTTTTCGGTATCAATCTGCGGATTTTATAAGTGGAACGTCCCTTCCCCCAAAAATTTTGGAAGGAACCTTGGTTGAAAGGTCTGATTTAGATTCAATGTATTTACCTTTTGGATCTCTAGGTCTATTCATGAAAGAAAACAAAAACAAAAAGAAAAACTACCATTGGGTTTAGGGGAGTCTGTAATAGCAGATGCGCAGGTTCTTACCTCTCGTCTTAAAGTTTCGTTGCCACCAATCTAATGCTAAGGTCTAGAAATGATCTATTTCCTAACTACTTCCTACCTTGAGACAAATCTCTGGCAACGATGCCAAAAATGATGGGTGTTCTATATGCACTAAAAACACACTAAAAACCCTCAATTAAATTGTCAACTCGGGGTAAGTAAACTTAGAGTTGTAGCAAAATATATGGCAAGGTAGAAGGGCTGGTAGTAGTATAGTCTAACTAAGGAAGTGGATATCTAAGGGCTAATCTATTCAAGAAAAGCTACCTAATGAGCAAACCCTACTAAGCAACTTTAAACTATGTAACCTAAGTACTTTTGAACCAAGGATCGATGGATAGTTCTAAGAAAGCAAGTGAAAACTCTACTTGAAGCAAACTAATTCAATCATGACAATAAACAAAAGAAACTATTTAAGCAAAACAATAAACAAATAGCAAAAGAAACTACTTTAACTAGCCTACCTAAATTCAATAAACAACTATCGTGTGAAAGCAAGTAAATAAACAAGCAACTATACTATCAAAGCAAGAATAGTCAAGTAAGCAATTTAACCTATTAAAGCAAATAAACAACTAACTAACCTAGGATAACTTCTACTGCAAGTAAACTAACTAAGACTACTCAATAAGCAACTAACTAAGCTAAAAGACAAGTGAACTCTATTCTTAATTCAAACTTCAAAACTATTTCTAATTTGCAAAATGAAATCTACTTAATGGAAAGAAAGAAGAACTAACAACTAACCTTTAATCTATGATAATAAAATTGCTCTTTAATCTACCAAAGCAAAAGAATATCTACCCTACAACAACAATAAAACTATCTTATGATCTATGAAAGAAAGAAATTAGATTTTAACCTATGAAAGACTCAAATATAGTGTTGGTGGTTGTATGTCTCCGGTGTCTGATAATATCTCGATGGCACTTGACAACGAAATATAATTCAAGCGGTATAAGCTCAATACTGATTTCAATATCAAAGTGAAAGGTGTGGATTAAGCAATCCAATGAGAGCTTAGCCATTACGAAAACAACGTTAATTACCTTGCATATTCATGTGATTATTAACCATCAACAATATAACGAGATTATAATTGTACTTCTATGCTATGTAAGCAAAATTCATAATTAAATTCAATTATTAACTAAGAATTGGAATTGCAATCTAATTCTAGGAAAGAAAGTGCATAAAGTGAAACTATGCTATATATATTTTAACAATTCAAAGTGAAAGAAGGAAAATGCTTAAAAACATAAATTAAAACATGACATATAAAAAGTAAACTAATGAATACATTAACTAACAACTAGTTAAGCAAGATCTACATAACAATGGAATAAACAATCTACAATTAAAAACTACTGAAACTAACCTTATCCATCCACCGAAGCCTTGTTTAAAGAAATCATAAACTAAAACTCTGTTCTACTCTATCTCAACTCTATTTTAAAAAGCAAAAATACAATCTAATATCTAATTGCACACGGGGTTAGTGTATGAGTTTGCAAACTCGTTCCTAACTACAAAATCAATGCATATTAACACAAGCCTTCATACTAACCTGCAAAAGAGAGTTAAAATAATTAAACTACAACAACAAATTAGATAACAAAGAAATAAAATAACAGTTCATGTACAGGAAATGAAAAGAGACGTCTAATCTATGAAATTCTTTAATAAAATCATAGAACAGTTACCAGACTGCGGGTGGCCCCCCTAGCAAGTCGTGTTTACTTCTCAAAGGCACACCACGAACTCAACAAATCGATTTCACCATTAAAACTAAAAAACACAGTTTCATATAATTCTGGCAATTGAAAATAGAAAAAACAGAGGAAAATCGTATTTGTCTCTAATCCTCTACTTCTTCTACTGGTTAACTATTGTATGACCACCACGGTGGTATTTATAATATTTACAGACCAAGTGGTCGATCACTGGAGGGTCGAACCACTTCTAAAAACAACAAATTACATTAATGGTGCCCTAACTGCTGAAATGGAGCGAGCCAATAATCGCCCTCCTCAACAACCCAAACTGAGTTGTCAAGAGTTTAGTAGCTGGAGGGGGCAAGCATGAGCAAAACCCATGTTCCTGATTCACCCACTACTGGCCTCCAATACCATAACCTCCAAATCACCCATCGTTTTTGTGCAGGACGAGGTACTGGATGGAGTGCCGGACCGGGTACCGGATTGAGTACCAGATGGAGTGCTGGACTGAGTGTCGAAAGAAGAAACATGATGTGATTTTTCCCTGTAACACCAAAAAACATGAATTATATTCTTGAAAACATAAAAACGTAATGAATTATATTCAAGATTGATATAAAACACGAATTATGCATACCTGGTATTGATCATACCCTTTTGGCACAAAATTATTCAAAAAGCTTCTCCAAAACATGAAAAACACATATGTACATTCGACAAACGTATTTAATTACTTTCATAAAACTGATCATATCTTGGGCCCAACAGATGGTTAGGGAAGTTTGGAATGACCCTCGTCTACATCTTATTAATGATGCTCAAAGGAGATTGGTTGAGAGATTGACACTATTAAAATCTCGAGTTAAGGTATGGGCTAAGAAAAAATGACAACATGACCTGTTGGCCTTGACAAAGATCGAAGAGAATATTGATCTCTATTACACCCAACTATCTGTGGGAGCTTGCCCAGACATCTCGGCCCAAACCCTGTCCAATATTGAGATGGAGAGAAATAAATTATTACTGGAAGAGTAAGAAAGGTGGCGCCAGAAAAGCAGGGCGATCTGGATAAAAAGCTAGGATAAAAATACTAAGTTTTTTCATCGCTTTGCAAGCTTTAGGAGAAACAAAAAGCACATCTGGGAGATTAAAGATGATAACGGGGTAATCCACACGAGTCAACATGCTATTAAGGATGAAGCAACCAAATATTTGAAGTCCTTTTTCAGTGATAAAGGTCAGAATGTAATACTGGATCAGATTAACTCATTTAAACTATTCCCAAACTTTGTGACTATTGATGATCTTCATAATATAGAAAAGATTGTGAACAAAGAGGAAATCTATGAGATCCTTAAGGGTTTTACCAGAGATAAAAGCCCTGGTCCTAACAGATGGACTGTCGAATTTTTCCTTAATTTCTTCGAGGAGGTTGGTCAAGATTTACTCGAGATGGTAGAGAAATATAGGGTCAGAGGGGAGGTTATTTATTTGATAAACTCTACTTTCATAGCCTTAATTCCAAAGGTAAATAAACCCTCACTTTTCAGTGACTTTCAGTCGATATCGCTATGTAACCTATGTTATAAGATTATAGATAAAGTTATTTCAAAGAGAATTCGACCTATCTTGTCCAGAGTTCTTTCTACAGAACAATTTGGATTCCTCAAAGGCAAACAAATTATGGACGCAGTTGAAACAAATCAGGAATGTCTACATAGCATTAAAAATAAGAAATTACAAGCCATTATTCTGAAACTGGATTTGAAAAAGAACTATGACTATACAAGTTGGGATTTTCTACGATTAATCCTGCTACAATGTAGTTCCAGATTACATACTACGAACTGGATAATGGCATGCATTACTTCTACTTCTTATGATATTCTGATAAACGGTGAGGCATCTACCTTTCTGAAAAGTAGTAGAGGCCTGAGGAAAGGATGCCTACTCTCGCCTCTTCTTTTCATTTTAGTTATGGAATCCCTGTGCCTCGCATTAAAGAAAGCACAAGAAGAGGGCTTGCTCACAGGAATAAAGGTTTCCAGAATGCTAAAGGTCCTCCACCTCCTATTTGTAGATGACATTCTTATAATGTACAGAGCATATCCAACCGAATGGGTCTTGATATAGTCTATTCTACATGTTTTCTACCGGGCATCTGGTAATAAATATTCAAAATTCTGTTTACCTGATCTCCTCCAGAAACCTTACAACCCCTTAAAGATATACTCCCATACACAAACAAAGAATTATCAACAGGTTTTAATTATTTGGGATATCGTATGAAGCCAAATCAATATAAAGAGGAAGATTGGCAATGGCACATTGACAGGTATGAGGAAAGACTAAACCATTGGTGTAAAAAATGGCTCTCCATGGGGGGACGACTGGTCCTTATCAAATCTATTTTGGAGAGTCTTCCTGTATACTGGATGTCACTTGCACACTTATCGATTTCGATTCTTAATAAGATCCGAAGGTTGAGTTTTACTTTTCTCTGGTCAGGTAATAAAAAATAGAAGAGATATCATTTATGCAGCTAGGCTTCCATATCAAAACTAAAACATTATGGTGGTTGGGGGTTGCACAATATATTTATCTTTTACAGGGCTCTGGCTTCAAATACAATTTGGTGGGCTTTGATGAAACCGGGATTATGGAAAAGTGTGCTCAAAGACAAATATTTCCCACATAGTACTATTACATCTTGGTTACGTTCTGCAAAAGCTCATTCATCCTATGGTTCACAGTCGTGGAAGAATATTCAGAATACTTTACCGATAATTCTCCAATGGATTGCCTGAAGATCGGCATCGGGACATTCAATTTCGGTTGGATGTGATGTAATTAAGGGATTGGGGATGGACTCTTACTTATCTCTTGATTTGATAAACATCCTCAATCAAAAGAACATCCATCTTCCCTTTCAGGCAAGACGGGTTTCGACTAGGAATTCAATTTCACAAAGTTGGGTCTGCAGTGATGAACTGGGATTGGAAGCGGATATTGCTAAAGAATGGGACTCCTACAAAAGGCACTTAATCGATTCAGTTATCAAGCTTGTTGACAAACCATATGAGCTTATATGGATTGGTGGGGATAATTCGGGTCAAATCACTATTAAAAATGTATATGAAGCTCTATAAAAAACGATCTGGAACTATAAGATAGGTGTCTGGAGAAGAATGTTGTGGAACTGGGACTACCCTTTGAAACGAAAACTTTTTGTGTGGCTTACAGTTGAAAATAAAATCTTGACATGGGAAAACTTGTAGATTAGAGGATGGCATAGACCAGGTATGTGTTACCTGTGTAGACAAAAAAGAGAAATCAATAATCACATCTTTGTCAATTGCATTTTTACCATCACTGTGTGGGCAGAGATTAAAAAATTGTTGAAGCTCAATGATCGCTGGACATGCAATTCCTTGGTGGAGTGATTTCACACTTGGAATACTCATAATACTAATCATCGATCTCTTCCGGCTTATACTTATTGGAATATTTGGTTGGACTAGAATAAAGCGCTTTTCAAGGACATGATTCCTTCTGTGCAATATGTTGTTTACACTGTTATGGGAGAAGTGGGCATGAAGAGCAATATAAAAAAGTCTCAAAACCCAGGATTTCTACTACTCATCTCCCTGTTGATAAAATTCTTGCCTGGTTTGACGGGGATGCCCAACAAAATGGAACACTATGTGGCGTGAGAGGAGTCATAAAGATAAGTGATCATACAAAATTTAGATGGACACTAAATTGTGGCAGGGGTACCAAATCCAAGTCCGAGCTCATGGGTGATTGGGCAACATTATTACTTGCTACAAGACTTTCTATTTATGAGCTATATGTCCAGAGTGATTCCAATATTGTTATAGACTGGATCAATAGAAAAGGATCTATATTGGTGGCTAATATTGAAGGATGGAAGGACATGATCAATGATCTCATTCCTTTCTTCAGATCCATTTCCTTTGCTCACATCTATCGAGAAGAAAATATGGAGGCTGACCTACAATAAAAAAAGGCTCTTCACCTTTGTCCAAGACATATTTCATACAATCAATGGAAGGATGGACATGAAGGCCCCACTCTTGTTTTACATATGTACTAAGTTTTCTGGTCTGTGTTTCTGGACTTAGTTTTTTGTCGTAAGGTTGGTTTCTCCTCTTTGTTTGAGAGGACTGTGAAGATATACAACATTTTCTATAGGGCTAGGTACATTGTTCCTACTATGTAATGGTCCAAGTTTAGAGAATATCTTTTATGAAGCAAAAGGTTGAAGAACTGTTTGTTTTGAAAACTGATATGCAAACAGTTTATATTATAATTAATATAAAGTGCAATCTTCATTGGAAAAAAATGATAATAGAGAAAAACATATTATTATTATATGTTTTTCTTTATTATCATGCTATTATCTCTCCTCATTCTATGAGAAGGGTGGGGGCTAGAGGAGAAGAGATAATAGAAAAAACATATAATAATAATATGTTTTTTTTTATTATTTTTCCACTCTAGTGGAATGATATGATATTTGAAAAATATTAATAATGTTTGGAATTTTGAAAAGATTATATGAGTGATATGATTTGGAGTTTTTTTAATATTATTAATAATAATAATAATAAAATACAAACTTTTAAAAGTATAAAACCTCTTAAATAATAATAGAAAACAAGAATCGATTTCTATAAAGTGACAGATAAGCAATAATAAGTCTTGAACTAGAATTTTCATGCTATTATATAGCATCAAAATAGATGGATAGGAATGTGAACATTGCTTTAAACTTGAGTTAAAACATACAACACGTAATGTTTTATTTTTGAACTTTTCATGGTATTAATTGCCATTATATTTTAGTTCTCCAACAAAAATTAAGAAAATTTATTTAATTATGACACACTAATTAAAAAAAATAAAAAATGTGACCTTAAGCATGGATATTCTATGTTAAAATATAAAATGATCATACAATTGTTTTATTACAATTAAAAAAAAATCACAAATCTAGGAAACTTCATTGATGTTGATCTCTAGTTTTACATGTAAAAGTGATAAGGAAATATTGTGGTTGGTTTGGAAGGTTGTCACATATCTAAGAATTCAGTTCGAGCCAATGCACACAAGTAGAATTATCTCTAGTTTGACATGCAAAAGCGGTAAGAAATTATTGTGGTTGGTCCGGAAGGTTGTCACATTCCAAGAATTAAGTGAGAGCCATTTCTCACAAGTATAATAATTTCCAATTTGACATGTAAAAGCAGTAAGAAACTATTGCTTATGGTTTGGAAGGTTATCCCGTATCCAAGCATTCAATTAGAGCCATTTCACACAACTAGAATAATTAATACAATCTATTTTCCGTTGTTTCCATTTTATGTAACAATTTGCTTATAACTTAAACCAAAATAGAGTGTTCTTTCATTATTTTAAAAGTCAACCCTTGAGTCTTCTTCAAGTCTAAGTTCTTTGGCCTTGCAAGGTCATGTATTTATAGATATATTTTCTATTGTTTCCATTTTATGTAACAATTTGCTTATAACTTAAACCATAATAGAGTGTTCTTTCGTTATTCTAAAAGTCAACCCTTTAGTATTCTTCAAGTCTAAGTTCTTTGACCTTGCAAGGTCATTTATTTATAGATAGATACAAAACCATGCAAACAACCTTCAACAATGTATTTTTTGTTTTGTTTCTAAACAATCTCTCAATCCACTTGTGGTAATCACTATCACTTAGTTTCTATTTATAAAAGACATAACAACGACCAATTCTTTTTTTGCCATTGGAAAAATTGAAATATTTATGAATTGTAAGTATTCCAAGCCCGATTTAAGAATTAATTTATTTTTTATTAAATTCACAACCTCTAGTTTTATGTTGTTTATATATTGCTTCAGTGTTCCATCAATGCCTTTGGAATTGGAAATAAATTATATTATGCATGATTTTGAGATTGCTGGTATGCTTCCATAATCCTCACTTATACATTGCAATCCCAACCACTAGAACTGGATGACTTAACACATCATGTAGCAGCCTTAATGAAACCTACGAATGAGGTAATGTGGCAACAGTCGGGTCTTTTTGCCAAGGTAGATGCACTAGACATTGGTACATCATCCTTAAATTCCACTCTGCCAGATGGGATAACCCTCCTTCATTCTTCCTCTAACGATTTACCCAGTTTCCCTCCCCCTCACTTCGACACCCTTTCTGATCTAAATCACTCTGCATGTAAAAACTCTAAGGTTTTCTTTGCAGCTAGAGGAGATATTACACACAGTGTGAAGGCTTCTCTTCCTACATACACCAAGGTTACATACTCCTCTAGGAAAAAAATTAATACTCGGAGGCTGTGGAAACCTGTCAAGACACACCAGAAACTGGTTATGGGCTCAGATGTTGGGCTAGAAGAGGCTGCTCGACTAGCCCTCTATGGTCTTGTTGGAAGGATCTCCTACCAATTTCTAAGTGATATCCCGATACAAGAATGGGTCCAAACCCATTGGTTTCCCCTTCTGGGCTACGCGTCGGAAGTCCTCTATTTGACCATAAGTCGGGTTGCCTTCATTTGCAAGTCTTTAGAGGACCAAACCAAGCTATTAGAACATAGATGGATTATGGGAGGCATCAACCTCATGATAAAGAAATGGTGTGTAGCATTCAACCTGACCGTCGATTATTTTCAACACCGCCACCTGTGGGTGCTCCTTCTAGGCCTCCCCATTCACTTGTTGAATGAACCTGTGCTCAAGGATGTAGGCAATTCTCTGGGTACTTTTATCTCTGTGGATAATGTCAATTTGAAATCTACAAACAGGAAAGTGGCTCGTGTTATGGTCCATATGGACATACACCATGGTTTACCAGAAGTTTTGGAGATATACTGAAGTGGCAGTAAGCCATCCAACAACTTGATTATCTCGACATTCCCTTCAGGTGCAGCCTCTATCACATAACCGATCACTTTCTTCAGGATTGCAATGGTTGGAGCTCTCTGGAAGAAACAAAAGAATTAGAACAACAATATTTATTATATAACTCATCTCCGGAGACAACCAACAATGTTTTCAGAGATTTCCATTTCCCTGTGGAGGTTTCCAGCCCTCCCACTCCTCCGGATATGAGTATGGGTAAGTTAGTTTCACATTGCCCTTTGTTTTTTTCTACTTTAACGTGTTTGGAAAGGGAGGTTTTGGATTCTTTAGATTGATTGAAGGTGAATACTACTTTTTAGTGGGGACCCCTGGAGAGGGTTACGATGGTTGTTGGGGCAGCTGATAAGGACACCATTATACAAAAGGCAAAAAAGCCTGAGATTTTTCTATAACCAGTCCTAGATGCACATGATTCCCCTAGGGTTCCTCTTCCCATAGAAATCTCGTCTACACCAAACACTTCCTCTCCAGCACAGGAGAAATCTAAACTTTCTTTTCCCCCCACGTTTGCACCCGTTTACCACCTTTATTCTTCTGCCACTCTTACCGGTTATCAAGAATCTACGGAAACAAACTCTTTTTTAAATGAGGTTCTTGACTCCTTAATTCCTTACCTGTGTGACCACTCATTCACTATACCTATGCCAACATACTTGGGTAAGTCAGTGTATAAAAAACTGCCACTTGATGGTACAACCAACACCTCCCGACCGGTTGGTTCGGGCTCAGGAAAAGAATATGCTGGTGTTGTGGTGGGAAATCCCCCTACAGACTAGCATTTAGGGTTATATTATGCATGTAGATAAGACCAAAAGAATCCTACTTTCTACCATCGTCCCGGACTTAATCCCCATTTATTTCAAGCAAATACATGGTTACACGAACATACCTTGTTCTGGACGTTCGATGTCAATCCTTCTTCTCGCTTGATCGCTTGTTGGTAGCTATCCTCTCAAGATTGACCTGCATACAAAATAAACAACAAACTCTACATGCATTTGTTCTATAGATTAATGGGTTAGAGATTCAAACATATATTCACTAAACTATGAAGAACTCATCTAGTGGGACGGGAAAAGCATTTCTTTATTATTAACTTTAATGAATCAACTTACAATGTCGAGACCGGCCATTGCTCCGCGAACCTGATCCTGGACTCCTCTTCAAATGTCCTCCAACTTATTTGCTTTGTATCTCTCTATGCACAAGGATGGCTAAAGGGTTGGGACAATGAGAATGTGCAATTGGGTAGAGTTTCTTTACTCTTATTCTCCTCTTCCAAATGAGACCCTTAACCCTTCTTTTATAGTCTAGAAGAAGCTAGGTATTTGGATGAACCCTCAGCCATGCATGGCTGGGAGTTTCAGTTAACTCACCCAAAGCTGTGTGTTCCGTCTGCAACTTTCCTTTTTTCATGCTTTTGTAGGCCCACGCGGGCTGGTTTAGGTCAGCTAGCATGTACACACATTCAGTAATGGAGTAGGGTGCGTGGGCCCTTAAAAAAGAGGGTTTTTAAAGAGTTGTTCAGCAGTGCTTTGGCAAAGAAGGGATCTGAGATGGCCTGATGCCAGGTAAGCATGTATGGTGCAAATTAGGGTTATAACAGATGCCCCCTAATGTGTGAGGTCATAAGAGCATCTGATGGCCGAAACACATTACCAATATTTATTGATGTGCCGAACAAGTGAGCCCAGGGACTAGGAACCGGGAGGCGACATCTGCAAAATAACAAGTGTCTCGCCGAGGCGGGCATACCCATGCTCGGGATAATATAGAATCATGGCTACCAATGAAATACACTGTATATCCATGTCAAATAACTATATAAAGTGTAGCTGTGAACAATACACAACGAAGCTACATCTCGAAATAAAAAAGATATACATATAGAGTATCCATCTTCTAGAAGATGATATTGACTAATGGCTAGAGATGAGATCTTTAGAGCTTGAGCAACAAATTCAAAATATTCAAAACTCAAGGTAGGAGTGTAATATGAGTGTACAACTTCACTATCCAGAGGTCTTCGATGGCTCGTCAGTCATGGATTATATAATCTTGATGATCAGACTGAAGGCTTCATTGATTTCGAACAAGGACTTGATTGGACATTCAGGATGGCCGAGTATGAGGGCAAGAGACCAATTGCAGAGGGGCCAACTCAGGCTTGGTAGAAACTTCCCTTGGACAACAACAGGACAAATGATGAGACTTAGGCAGCATGGCATTAATCATAAGTTTACGAAGCATGAGGCAATGCAAACTCTCCATATGTTTAGAAGAATAACCAAACAAAGGAGGACACAACTCTATGTAGTGAGAACAACTTCCTAAGTTCGTATTACATCCCATAGTTTGACGAACAAACAGACAGATGTGGTTTATCCAAGGGTGACTCATTATGCTACCAATAAAGAAAATACTTTTCCCTTCCTCTTTTTGGGGTATATTTGATTTTTTTTTCTTTTTCAATAATTTTGGAAAAAAGAATAAAGGAATGTTACGATACAATGGAGGAACGAGTGTTACAAACATACAAGTTCTAGGTGCAAGGACAAGATTGATGTTTAGGATAATGATACTTGGGAAAAATCCTTCGGGGGCCAAGGGTGTAAAGACGCAGAAGCAAAGTGCTACAACTTTGGCGTATAAGGTATGCAAATGCGGTTAACAAAACACACAATGGTAACGTCCTTCGATGTAAGTTTAATGAGCCCAAAGAAGGTAAGCTTGGTGGTTTTTCATATTCTGAAAAAACATAAAAGGAGACTCCATTGGGGTACCTTTTTCAAATATAGTCTAGTCGGTTCGAAAAAGGGGTAAGCTAGCACTGACAAGACGTCTATTCAAAACCATTTTAACGAGTCTGATAAGGACAAGATCACTCGGCCATTTTTTCAGTTTTAAGGAGCCTGAAAAAAGATTAACTATGGACTCTGTCAGGAATGTTCTTCTGGATTAGTTTAACAAGTGTGAGAGAATAAGGTCACTTGGCGATCTTTTCAATTTTAGGGAGTCTAAAAAGAGCTTAACTATGGACTCCGCGGGGGTTCCTTTTTCGTAAATTTAGTCCCTCAGGCCCGAAAATGGTTAAAATAATACCTGAGAGTACTCTTCTAGAGAACTGAAGTTCCATAGAGTATACCTTTTTTCATATAGTTGACCGTCCAGACCGAGAAAGGGGTAAACTACCGCCTGATAGATGTGACTTCAAATTTCAGTTTAACGAGCGTGATAGACCACAAGATTGCTCGATAATATTTTCATGTTTATAGGGTCTTGTTATCATTGAAATTTTGTCCACAAATGGTTACAAGAATTCAGCATCATCAAACAGTTATGAGGTCATCCATGGACCTGAATTAACACAAAAGCATTCATAAAGGGTCAAAAAATATACAAATAGTGAAAAAATTGAAGGGCGCTATGTAGACACTGGGCGCGCGCGCACATGCATGAAACAGAAACGCAAGATTCGCGCACATGACACGATGCGCGACTATTGTCGCAAAAAGCCGCGCACCTGAGAAACGACGGATTTATGAGAGTGGTCGGCCTCCCACCCACTTCTGGTTCAACTTCCAAGGTTATTTGACACTCAAATCTGGACTGGATTCGACTGGGTGGCTGGTCAAAGACCTAGAAATGCCCTAACTAGCCTCTTTACACACTACAAACTAGTTGAACAATAACCCAAAGGAATGCTATATAAAGGCCATGGATACACTTCATTTTTCAAGGAATTTCATAGAAAAGTTATGCTGCCATTATTCTCTTGAGGACTCTTCTATCCTTGCCAAGAGTATACTTGCATCATTGCTTTGGGAAATCCATCTCACCCCTTGAGTGGATTAGCAAATAATTCTTTCACCGTTTTCATTTTCTTTTTCAAAGTTGTAAGAAGAGCTTATTTGTGGGGGTCCAAGAGCCCTCCCTTGGAGGAAGAAGGGACTCATAGTCCCCTTGCTTCTTGGTGCTTTCTTTCACTAATATCAGCCTTATCATTGGTGACATGGGTCTTATTGTTTCTTTTGTCCTTATGTCCCTATGTTTATAAATTTAGTTGTTGTTTTATTTCTTAGTTTATTTCTTAGTTGTTGTTTTATATTTCTTTTTCTAACCCTTTTCCTTGCAGCTGTCCTGCTTAGCAAACCCAACTAAGATTGCAAGCACCTCTATTTTGCTCATTAAGGTGATGAAAGAGGCGCAACAGATTGACGACTCCACTGGGGAAAGGTATCAATTTCCTATCCCATTTGGGTTTTTCTAGCTCTTCTTTTGGTTTATTTAACTTGCAGGTGCACTAACCGGCCTAAGTCGACCTGCCAATCATCCAATTCCAAGTCGAATTGGGAGAATTCCATCCGAAATTTTCATTCACGGCCATGTGTCACTTGTGCATGGGTTTTTAACCCCACAGATGCGCATCGTGCGCACATGCACTCAAGTCATTGTTCTGTTCTGCGCACATGCGCTCATTAATTCTTTTCTGCCTGCGCGCATGCGCTCTATGCGCCTCTGTCTCCACTGAGACCCACGCATCTGTGCAAAAAGTCACATTGCAAAGTTGTTGAGATGTGGGGAAGGCCATTAGCCTTCTTAAGAATGATTTCAAGCATGTTTTAAAGCTGCACCACACTTAGTCCCCTCATCATATAAAGGGGTTAGTCAAAACACATAGGCACTTAGGGGGTTAAAATCAATTTCCTCTTTTGCTTTCATTTTCGCCACATGGATGTCTTGTTTTGACTCACAATATAAGTTGGAAATCATTTTTAATCACATTTAACTTACATTGGGACTAGAAGTTGGATAACAATCGCTTAGTATGCTCTTCTCTCGCACCTTCAAGCGACCTTGAGAATCAGAAAAAGATTGTGAAACAAATTCATCTCCCTTAAGAACATTAAAACCTTTAGGAGAGGACAACAACCCTTTTTGGGACTCCTCTTAGTTTAGTTTTTCAAAGACATCTTAATATTGTAACGGGCCCATACATGCCCACATGCTACAAAGATAGGATAGTGTTGAAAATTTATTTTCTTAGATCAAATCACTAGGCAAATTTAAAGGTTTTGTAACGGGCCCATACATGCCCACATGATCAATCTAGGATAGTTTCAAAGCTTTTCTTAGATTACATCACAATAGGGAGTTAAAGGGATAGTAACGGACCCACA
>JZKD02S0127960.1:158680-179384 GCA_000966675.3 Picea glauca
TAATTTCAAACAAACCTCAGCCACACATATCGCTGATCACATTCACGAGTGGCATAGGCAACATAGTTTATGCAAAGAAGAAACCACCAAACAACAGTGTCTTGACTGGTTTCTTAGATCACTTGTCTCTTTCCTTGGTAAGGATGTAGCTTCCACCTTCCCTCAATCAGAAGAGGAAGCCATTAGTAAGGCTCAACAATATGACCTTATCTATACACAGTCAGGGTACTTCTACACTGTACTTCCTGATCTCCCAAAACCTGTGCCATTTGGCCAAGACAAACCTGGGATGTCTCACTTAGCAGACGGACTGATTGGTAATACCACTCACCATGGTCCACAACCCCAACAATCACCAATGTATGGAACACCTCAATACCCACCGGCATACGAGGGAACTTCTTATTACCCCCCACCCCCTCTACCTCAGCTTATAGTACTAGCGAAAGCACCACGCATTCTTATGTACCTTACAGATCGTTACCCTCACATAATCCGTACATTCCTTTTCCTGGTCCCCCACAACCCATGGCTCCCCCACATCCTCATGCTGGGGTGAATTTTGTTTAACCCTCTCCCATTCAGCAATATCAAAATTTTGAATAGTTGAATATGGAAAATCTGACCCATTCGTTGAACAATGCCAAAAAGAAAGGACGAAACAGGAACAACAACAACCTAGGTCAAGGCGGGAATCAACCCCAGCAGAACCAACCTACTGGGGGCAACCAGAACCAAGGGAATCAGAACCCCCAGGGGGGCAATAATAATAGGCGTCAAGGGAGACATAACAATACTGTTAAAACCAACTTCCCTTGTTCCTTTGCGGTGAGTTCGGTCATTACACTCACCATTGCCCCCAAATCACTGATTTCAAACGGTTGAAAGACTTAGGAAGTCTACCCCATCCTCCAACACCGCCTTCCCCTTAGTAGGCACCACAAAAATATGTGCAACAACCCCGCCTGCCATGCTGCAGAATCCTATTCCACACCAAGGTGTGATAAACACCCAACAAGACACGCAACATCCCCCACCTTAGGTGGGACAGTACCTCAACCCAAACAATCCCGCAGATCACACGATCCTCTTCATTAGTGAGGAAGAAATCCTTCTGCAAACACGCAATCGTCAGTATCATGCACTCGCTGAGTCTCCCCCCATCCCTCCAAAGACAAACCCTACACCAACGAGACCCCCGTTGGTGATCCTTCGCCCTAACACAGAGCCATCTCTTCACATCCATCGCATCCCATTGCACAGGAATGTCCACAACCCACAGGCTAGGGCAGCTCACAACTACAGTTTGTTTGATGACTTAGCACAATCCCCGGCTACCATGTCAGTATTAGAAGTCCTTCAGACTTGTCCTACTCAGCGGAAATCATTACTTTCCACCTTAGGGGAAGTTGACCCCGCAGATACTCGACTCATTACATTTGATCTCGACAGCGAAGAACCTTGCCTTCCCGCCTTGATCGCTTTTCAAATCCCAGCAAAAATATGAAACATCACAGTTCATCGGTGTATCATCGATGAAGGTGCATCTACATGCATTATGTCCAAATCGGTATGACAGAAACTTGGTTCCCCCGAACTCATACCCTCTTTCATCACCTTATGAGCTTATGACGAACAACTATCATCTCCTGAAGGGCTCTTCCAAAATGTCCCCGTAGAACTCGGGGGAAAATCTATTCTCATCGACATTGAAGTTATCGACGCCTCACTCAATTATAATATCCTATTCGGTCATAGATACATGTACTCGATGAAGGCAGTTGCCTCTTCCGTCTTTCGAACAATGATGTTCCCCCACAATGGGAAGATCGTTACCATTGACCAAGTCTCACATTACAAGCCTAACCCATCTGCCAACATCGATAACATTCTTCCTCTCATCCACATGAGTCAAGATGCATACCCACTCGTGGAGATGGGTCCCGACATTTTCAAAGATCCATCATTGTTAGGAACTTACCATGGAGCACCACCGCTCCTTCATCCTTCCAATCAAGTATGCATTGTATCATCTAACGAAATTAACACAGAGGATACCCTTCCTGCTATGGAGGCTTCTATCATATCTGACATCCCACTAGTTGCAGAACTTCCCCCTCACGAGCCTCCTGTGAACTCGTCGACCCCACCAGTCCATGATTCCACCTCTCCCCAGGGACATATCCCATTTTGGGAGACAGTTCCCCAAGACATCACTCAAATCCCCTTCTTTTACCATCTGCCGATCATTGAAGCTTTCCAGGTAGCCGCAACGCTTACCCTCCCTAATATGGTGTTAGCCATTCCAGTTTGTTATTTACATCCACCAGAGATGGTCCCTCGACCATCCCTTCCCCCCAAAATGGAAGGAATCCCAATGACGATTCCCAGACTTACTCCCACCATACCCCCTACACCCCCACTCACTTTCCCCCCTGCCATAGCTGGGGGCAGGAGAAAGAAGAAGGAGCACACAACTCCACTTCCTCCGCATGTCCAACCCCCTTGCGTGCTATGTGAAAAATATGGACACCAAACCAACAACTGCCCATCTCTACCAGAGTTACGAAATTTGATTCCACTCAATCAAACTCCCCCACCTCTCACCACTATAGCCAGTACTACTGCTACCACCTTCCATTCAACTAGTAAAGGGATGCGAACCAAATTCCCTTGCGCTATATGTTCAAAATATGGCCATTATACCCACCATTGCCCTGCACTGCCATGCTTTCGGCAGACATTAGCCACAGTATGCCAAATCTTCCAGAGTGAACCTAGTCTAGCTACGTCATCCTTACCACAAATCACTTACATCCGTTATGTCACAACTTCAGTCAATGAACATATGAGATGACCTTGCTCTCTATGTGAATCATTAGATCATTTTACATACTAGTGTCCTATGATCATTGAATACAGGCAACGCCAATTAACCCTACTTCAAAGACCCACATAATCGATAGTTGACCTTACCTCATCACTAGAGATTATTCATGTCATTTCTCCTGAACCTAAGGCCCTTCCAACACCTCCATGGTTCTTGGATGACTTGTCTGAGGATTCACCCCCCAATCCCCCAGCTCTCCCACTCATTTCCCTACAGAAATTTTACACCCAACTACTGCGGGTACTCCTCAGTACTTCGACATTTGGTTTATGTCGAGCGAACCTTCACAATTTCCTCACGTCATTCCCCCTACTTCTTCATCCACAGGGGGCAGCCACATGACAACAGTCACCAATATAACTCTTCACGACCCCTTGTATTCCCACCAATTCCACTGTGATGAGGAAATACTAGAATAGTTAAACAACCCTGACTACCCATGGGATGTTCTACACCACCACGCACTCTTCTTTCCATCGGAAGCCTCCATGCCTCCTAATCAACACCCCATCTACGCGATCGAAACCAAGGATTTTATCCCATCAGGGCCTATCGACTGGTTCAAAAACCCCATTCCTGCCTCTGATGCTTTTGAAGAAGGCAACATGGCCAACATTTCCTCAACCATTAAAATCGACATTTCCATAAAAAAATGGCATCGTCGAGTAAATCACCATTGGAGCTACTTGCACTCCTCAAGAAATCACCGCCTATAAATCCCTCTTCCAGGAATATCGGGATATTTTTTCCTGGTCATACACGGAAATGCCTGGCCTCAATCCCTCTATCATCGAACATTGCATCGACACCTGGACCGATATTACACTAGTGCGTCAAAAACAACGACCGCTACACCCATCCAAAGCAGCGGCCATCAAAGACGAAATTGAAAAATTACATGCTGTTGGGTTCATCTACCCCATCGCCTATACATCATGGGTTTCCAACTCTGTACCCATCAACAAAAAATAGGGCACTATCCGCGTTTGCACGGACTTTTGTGATCTCAATCACGCATGTCCCAAAGACAACTTTCCAATGCCTTTCATCGACCAAATTATCGATGACTGTGCAGAACACGAGGCTCTATCCTTCATGGATGGCTTCTCTGGTTATAATCAAATTCAAATTCACCTAGCCGATCAGTACAAAACTGCATTCACTACCCCTTGGGGTACTTTTGCATATCGTGTCATGCATTTTGGCTTAAAGAATGCCGACGCAACTTTCCAATGGGCGATGCCATACATCTTTCATGATCTGGCTCATACCTTCCTTGCATACTTGGACGACCTCACAACTCGATCCAAGAAACGCACCCAACATCTTGATGATTTACGAATCATCTTCCAACGGTGTCGTCAGTACAACATCCACTTGAATCCCCTCAAGTGCGTATTCTTCGTCATCGTAGGGCGCTTCCTCGGCTTCATCGTTTCCCAAAGTAGTATCACCGTGGACCCCCTCAAAGTCCAAGCTATCACCGACATTCCACCTCCTTGGAATTTACGTCAACTTCAGAGCCTACAAGGCAAGGCTAACTTTCTACGATGATTTGTCCCAGACTACCCCATTCTCTGCACATGGTTTCCTTTGCTTACTACGTCACAACATCCCATTTCACTGGGATGAACATGCCCAATAGTCATTTGACGATCTTAAAATGGCGCTCTCCAACACCCCTTTAATTAGTGCACCTAACTACAATCGCGACTATATCCTCTACATATCAACATCAGCTGTATCAATAGCAAGAGTTCTCGTTGAGCTAGGTGATGACAATTGTGAGCAAGTCATTTATTACGTTAGTAAAAATCTCTTAGGGCCACCCTTGAAGTATAAACACGAAGAGAAACTAGCTCTTGGAATCGTCCTCGCAGTCCAGAAACTGCGTCACTATATTCTACTTCGCACAACTAAGGTTGTAGCAGATTCCAACCCTATGCAATACTTGCTTAGTCGTCGGAAAATTAATGACAAATTTTCTCGATGGATCGTTATCCTTCAGGAGTACGATCTTGAAATCTCAACACCCAAGAGAAAGAAATCCCTCATTCTCACCGAACTTGTCATGGCCCTCCCCTCTGACACAACCAGTGCCCCCATCAATACCGACTTTCCCGACGAACATCTCTTTTACATCACTTCGGATGATCCTTGGTACGATGACCTTCTCGTCTACCTCCGCACTCAAAATTTCGGTAACCACCTTTCACGAGATGATCATCGCCGTATTCTCCATTAGGCCCCCTGCTACCTTCTCATCAGAGACATCCTATACCGGCGAGGGATCGACACCATTCTTTGTCGATGCCTGACCATCGACGAAGCTGATAGAGTCTTGAACAACTGCCACATCGGTGCATGTGGGGGCCATCTTTCAGGAATATCCACTGCTCAGAATATTATCTGAGCAGGTTACTTTTGGCCTACCTTGTTTCACAATCGTATTCACGCCGTGAAACGATGCAAGAAGTGTCAGCTTTACACCACCAAAGCCCGAGCACCACTTGCTCTTCTTCATATAGTCATCACTGCCAACCCTTTTTGCGAATGGAGCATCGACTTCATGACTTGTAATCCCCCCTCCAGAAATGGACACAAATATATTGTTGTCATAGTCGATTACTTCACCAAATGGGCAGAAGCTATGGCCACCTTCAACAACATCGCTGACACCGCAACGCGTTTTTTCTTTAACCACGTCATATCTCACTTTGGCGTACCACTCCATCTTGTTTCTGATCATGGGAAACATGTCGAGAATGAGATTTTCGTCAAACTCTCATCTCGGTTAGGATTCTCCCACGAGTTTTCCTCACCATATTACTCTTATTCTAACGGATAGGTCAAAGAAGTTAACAAGGTCCTCAAGACCATGTTATAGCGCACGGTTAATAAACATAAGACCAATTGGCATCATATGTTATTTTCCGCAATATGGGCTTACCGTATGGCTGTGAAAACAACTACTGGTTTCACACCATTTCATCTAGTCCATGGGGTTGAGGCCACTCTTCCCATCGAGTGCGAAATTCCCACCTTACGCACCGCAATTGAGCTATTACCCGACACTGCTCCAATGGAGCAGCGCTTGCTGAACTTAGAGTCCCTGGATGGAGATCATCGATCTTCATTACAAAACAATGAGGCAGCTAAAAAATGATCAAAGGCTACCTTTGATCGACATGTCAACCTTCGCTCATTCCGTGAAGGTGACCTCATCCTTGCTTACAATATCGCTCATGATACCTTTGGCCATGGAAAATTAGAATCACTATGGCATGGCCCATACGTCATCCAAAATTGCCTCACCAAAGGCACATACATCCTGGCCTCTCATGAAGGCCTCTCTCTCAAAGAACCGGTCAACGGGTTATACTTAAAGAAATTTTATGCTTAAACGTAGTCATTCTACTTTAGGTTCTTTCTTTTATAATGTTTTTAATCTTTTTTCCATCCCTCACGTCTAAACTATCATTTGTGCTATTTACAGATGCTTCCTCCACTGGCCTACCACATCGGTTACGCTGATGACGCTAGCCGTTGGACACAAAATCTCGCTTCGGAATATCGCTTCGGCCGCATGGGCTCTCTACACCCCCTCACATGAAATGCTCCATTCGAGCGACATATGTTTGGGTTCAGCGACCAACAACCAATCTGAATATACTTCCGTCATTGGCCTCCTAGATGATGCCCATCATCATCGTATTCCTCACCTTAGCATCTTCCTCGACTCTCAACTAGTCATCCTCCAGCTCAACAATGTGTACCGCGTACGCGATCCTTTCCTCTTTCGCAAATACCTGCAGGTTAGACTTTTATGTCGACATTTTGATTCCATTACATTTACACATATTCCAAGGCAATTGAATCAAATTACAGATATCCTAGCTAATATTGTGTTAGACTGGCATATATCACATCAAGCTACCTCTACACATACATAAACATATCAACAACCTGTCATAGCATATATAGATTAGACATCATCAACACATTAACAAAACACATGTAAAACACCACATAGATCTCAAAATGTATATTCATGTATATATACAATGGTCCACAGTGCCATCCAAATGTTTACATACAAAAATACAAGTATCTGCAGGCCAGTGAAGTTTATGGGCCTCTTTTCATCCTGAGCCCCTGGGACGCCATTTTTTCATATCCTGACCAGGTATGCATGCGCATATTCAAAATTATCAAATAAATTCTCATATGTTCGATTCTCTTCAGATATTGTTCATGCTGGGTATTTGGTTTTCATGTGTGCAGGCACTTGGTCATCATACATCAACACACCCCTTCAGGTATATACTTAGCACTAGCATGTAGTCATTCCCTCTGAATCTCACTTACATCTCCAGTCACACCCTCTGACATTTGCCTCTAGGATCCCCATTTTCCAGCTCTGCAGTACCTACACCTCCATTTGCATCTTCGGTACTGTCACTGGGTAGCACTCTTACCCACATGAGTTGTCCCATTCATAACACCCTTTTATGCTTTTTGACACTCATGCTTTTTTTCAAAACCCTTTAGGGATGGGAGTCCCGATAGTCTTACATCATGTCGTGAATCAACCACATACTACTTCTCCTCATTTTTCTAGCTTTCCCAAACGGACTCCCAGATTATCTCTTCACAGTTCTATTTTTGACTGCACCTCCGCAGTATCATGAACCCTCCATTTCATCCACAATCAATTTACCCATATGCAAATTTTCATTCATTTCACCTACCTCATACATAAACCCACCCATGGGGCCCCCACCCTCGACCAAGTTCTCTGAACAAATTGTACCCTACCCGGGCCAACCATCTCACATTGGGGCACCCATTTCTGTATTTGTGCACTTATCCCAAATTATTCTTTATTTATTGTACAAACACCTTTGTTTCCAGCAGTTACATTACCTTTTTGTCGTCACCTTTGGCTACCTTCTTCCTTTTTTTGGAAAAACGCAACCCATGTAACCCTTGGTTGGGGCACTACTTATCATCCACCCTTAACGACATCGTCCATATCTTCAGAGTACCCCACAGGACAATTACCTCTGCCCTCTGAGTTTATTCACTTTGTCCCGCCTCTGGCACACCTTATCCCCTATCTTGTTGTCCCCCTGACACTCGACCTTGTTGAACGGTTGCGGCCACTTTTATCTCATATATACTCCACCCAAGGGTAGTCTCGAGTCTTCCTACATCTTGACTTCGTCCATGTACCTCCTCCACTTCCTAACCTCACCTAGTAGATTTCACGAAGACATTTGCTTCTGGGAGTCACGTCCCCCTTTTTTTGTCAACATCAGCACAGTTTTCCATAAGGGCGAAAATATCTTGATTCTCATTACCCATCCAATGAGAGATCTCGGATGGCACAAGAAGAACCACAATTTCTCCCTACTGTCGTTGACCCCCATAACATTCGACATCAACACTTTCTCATGTTATGGTGGGTCTTAATTTGCGACTATTGCGGTTAGTTCTTATACTTGCCGAAGACCTCTAAACTTGGCTGGGCTATCAATGCCTACAACATCCGTGATACTTCTTATAACTGTCACTGCCTACTACTCGGAGTATGTTCAACCATAGAATTGTCTTCTACCTTTATTACGACTGCCCCCGAGGGCACTGCAGTTGTCTACATCAACACTTCATTACTCTTTTTGAGTTACATGACACGAGCATGGGGCATGCCCACCTTGTTTGTACACAGTTTATTTTTTTACACACCTTATGGAAGGTTGGGTTCTACAGGTTCCCTTCTCCCTCCAATGGGGCACTCTTGACAATCCCACTATTTCTCTCTCTTACAACAACATTCTCAGTAGAAGAAACATTGATGGATTTTGGTTATACGTATGCTCCTAACCTCATCCATTAGGGGGCATCTGTTATCACTGAAATTTCATTCGCAAATGGTTACAAGAATTTAGCATCGTCAAACAGTTATGAGGTCATCCATGGACCTGAATTAACACAAAATCATTCATAAAAGGTCAAAAAGTATACAAATAGTGAAAAAATTGAAAGGCACTATGCAGACACTGGGCGCATGCGCACATGCGCGAAATAGAAATGCAAGATTCATGCACATGCGCACAATGCGTGACTGTTGTCGCAAAAAGCCATGCACCTGAGAAACGATGCATTTATGAGATTGGTCGGCCTCCCACCCACTTCTGGTTCAGCTTCCAAGTTGATTTGACACTCAAATCTAGACTGGATTCGACTAGGTGGTTGGTCAAAGACCTGGAAATGCCCTAATTAGCCTCTTTACACACTACAAACTAGTTGAAAAATAACTCAAAGGAATGCTATAAAAGGCCATGGATACACCTCATTTTTCAAGGAATTTCATAGCAAAGTTATGCTTCCATTATTCTCTTGAGGACTCTTTTATCCTTGCCAAGAGTATACTTGCATCATTGCTTTGGGCAATCCATCTCACCCCTTGAGTGGATTAGCAAATAATTCTTTCACCATTTTTCATTTTCTTTTTCAAAGTTGTGAGAAGAGCTTATTTGTGGGGGTCCAAGAGCCCTCCCTTGGAGGAAGAAGGGACTCATAGTCCCCTTGCTTCTCGGTGTTTTCTTTCACTAATATCAGCCTTATCATTGGTGACATGGGTCTCATTGTTTCTTTTTTCCTTATGTCCCTATGTTTATAAATTTAGTTGTTGTTTTATTTCTTAGTTTAATTCTTAGTTGTTGTTTTATATTTCTTTTTCTAACCCTTTTCCTTGCAGTTTTCCTGCTCAGCAAACCCAACTGATCTTGCAAGCACCTCTATTTTGCTCACTAAGGTGATGAAAGAGGCGCAACAGGTCTGAAAAGGGCTTAAAAGAAGACCGTCGAAAGCAGTGAGGATAGTAGGTGACGTAGACAAAACGGGTTGGCCAACGACCTTCCAACATGCTAACGACATAATGCATGTCGAGGCTCCCTCATCGACCACCGTGCGGAAGATATTTTGAGTAAAAGATTTCGTGGGATAAGCCACTACTATCTGAAACGCTACGTGGTAAGGCAGACAAGGTTTTAGGTCGGTTGTATCTAGCATGATTGTACCCGGATTACAAGTCGCAATAAATCCTAAAGTGGTTAACAAGGCCTTCCTCTGGGAAGGTAAACTTTGGAGGACCTCCAAAGCAGACATCGCACAAGGGGTTTGTGATAAATCTTCCACCACAGAATAGTTCTGGGCAGCCCTTGCATTTGGGTTTTGAGAATATTTTTTGAATGCGCCTTTAGGAATGCGTGTCATTGTTTTTCCCAATGTCTTCTCAATCTGTAGAGGAAGAGATGGGAGTTCATCTTCTTTTCCCTTCTCATAAGTGCTTGGTGTACTATAGTCATTCTCTCTAGTCGATATAAAAGCATCACCCTTCACCATATATACATTCACAGATGTGGGGTTGTTGGAAGACGGAGAGGGTCCTTGGCTGCCCCCTTCCGTGCTTGCAGAGGCTTGTGTTAGATATTGCCCATGTTGAAATGGATTCCTTAACATAGCAAGTTGTTGCTGCATCAAAAACTTTTGGGCTTCTACAAGATGAGGACATAGATGGGTTGGGTGGTCTTCTGCACATAAGTTGCATGGATACCTGGCCTTTCATTTCTCAGTGTTGTCCCTGCCAGCATTATCGGTAGGTTTTTTATCCCCCTTACCCTTCTTTCATTGTTTTTTCTTTCCCTCAGGCTGCTGGGTGGCCTTTGGATTAGTCGATTGTACTGTGTGTACATCTGACGTTTTGGTAGGGGGAGTAGCCAAAGATGTAGTTTGGCTGGCCACTGTGTGTTGTATAGACAACTGCTGCAACTGCTTCGTCAATTGCTTAGCGAGCTTTGTTTGTGCTGAATGACCAATACCATTGACATGTGGTCTAGCTCTCTGTTGGGTGTTATCAAGTATTGAGCGTGGCACATCTAGCAATATCTCGTATAATAAACCAGACTGAGAATAAATTATTAATGGAAGAGGAAGAAAGGTGGCACTAGAAAAGCAGGGCGATCTGGATAAAAAGCTGGGATAAAAATACTAAGTTTTTTCATCACTTTGCAAGCTTTAGGAGAAACAAAAAGCACATCTGGGAGATTAAATATGATAACGGGGTAATCCACACGAGTCAACATGCTATTAAGGATGAAGAAACCAAATATTTGAAGTCATTTTTCAGTGATAAAGGTCAGAATGTAATACTCGATTAGATTAACTCATTTAAATTATTTCCAAACTTTGTGATTGTTGATGATCTTCATAATATAGAAAACACTATGAACAAAGAGGAAATCTATGAGATCCTTAAGGGTTTTACCAGAGATAAAAGCCCTGGTCTTGACAGATGGACTGTCGAATATTTCCTTAATTTATTCGAGGAGGTTGGTCAAGATTTACTCGAGATGGTAGAGAGATATAGAGTTAGAGGGGAGGTTATTTATTCGATAAACTCTACTTTCATAGCCTTAATTCCAAAGGTAAATAAACCCTAACTTTTCAGTGACTTTCAGTCGATAGCGCTATGTAACCTATGTTATAAGATTATAGCTAAAGTTATTTCAAAGAGAATTCGACCTATCTTGTCCAGATTTCTTTCTGCAGAGCAATTTGGATTCCTCAAAGGCAAACAAATTATGGACGCAGTCGAAATAGCTCAGGAATGTCTACATAGCATTAAAAATAAGAAATTACAAGCCATTATTCTAAAACTGGATTTGAAAAAGGCCTATGACTGTACAAGTTGGGATTTTCTACGATTAATCCTGCTACAATGTGGTTTCAGATTACATACTATGAACTCGATAATGGCATGCATTACTTCTACTTCTTATTAAATTCTTATAAATGGTGACGCATATACCTTTTTCAAAAGTAGTAGAGGCTTGAGGCAAGGATGCCTGCTCTTGCCTTTTCTTTTAATTTTAGTTATGGAATCCATGTGCCTCGCATTAAAGAAAGCACAAGAAGAGGGCTTGCTCAGGGGAATAAAGGTTTCTAGAATGCTAAAGGTCCTCCACCTCTTATTTGTAGATGACATTCTTATAATGTAAGAACATATCCAACCGAATGGGTCTTGATACAGTCTATTCTACATGTTTTCTACCGGGCATCTCGTAATAAATATTCAAAAATATGTTTACCTGATCTCAGGAGTTCCTCCAGAAACCTTGCAGCCCCTTAAAGATATACTCCCATACACAAACAAATAATTATCAACAGGTTTCAATTATTTGGGATATCGTATGAAGCCAGATCGATATAAAGAGGAAGATTGGCAATGGCTCATTGACAGGTATGAGGAAAGACTAAACCATTCGTGTAACAAATGCCTCTGCATGGGGGGATGACTGGTCCTTATCAAAGCTATTTTGGAGAGTCTTCCTGTATACTGGATGTCACTTGCACACTTATCGATTTCGATTCTTAATAAGATATGAAGGTTGAGTTTTAATTTTCTCTGGTCAGGTAATAAAAACTAGAAGAGATATCATTTATGTAGTTGGGTTTCCATATCAAAACTGAAACATTATGGTGGTTTGGGGTTGCACAATATATTTATCTTTTACAGGGCTCTGGCTTCAAATACAATTTGGCGGGCTTTGGTGAAACTGAGATTATGGAAAAGTGTGCTCAAAGACAAATATTTCCCACATAGTACTGTTACATCTTGGTTACGTTCTACAGAAGCTCATTCATCCTATGGTTCACAGTTGTGGAAGAATATTTAGAATAATTTACCGGTAATTCTCCAATGGATTGCTTGGAGATCAGGATCAGGACATTCAATTTCGGTTGGACGTGATGCAATTATGGGATTGAGGATGGAATCTTACTTATCTCTTGATTTGATAAACATCCTTAATCAAAAGAACATCCATCTTCCGTTTCAGGCGAGCGGGTTTTGACTAGGAATTTGATGTCACAAAGTTGGGTCTGCAGTGATGAACTGAGATTGAAAGCGGAGATTGTTGAAGAATGGGAATCCTACAGAAGGCACTTGATCGATTCAGGTATCAAGCTCATTGACAAACCATATGAACTTATATGGATTGTTGGGGATAATTCGGGTCAAATCACAGTTAAAAATGTATATGAAGCTCTATAAAAAATGATCTGGAACTATAAGATAGGTGTCTGGAGAAGAATGTTGTGGAACTGGGACTACCCTTTGAAATGAAAACTTTTATGTGGCTTATAGTTGAAAATAAAATCTTGACATGGAAAAACTTGTAGACTAGAGGATGGCACGGACCAGGTATGTGTTACCTGTGTAGACAAAAAAGATAAATGAATAATCACATCTTTGTCAATTGCATTTTTACTATCACTGTGTGGGCAGAGATTAAAAAATTGTTGAAGCTCAATGATGGTTGGACATGAAATTCCTTGGTGGAGTGATTTCACACTTAGAATACTCAGAATACTAATCATCGATCTCTTCCCGCTTATACTTGTTGGAATATTTGGTTGGACCAAAATAAAGTTCTTTTCAAGGGCATGATTCCTTCTTTGCAACGTGTTGTTTACACTGTTATGGGAGAAGTGGGCATGAAGAGAAATATCACAAAAGTCTCAAAACCCAGGATTTCTACTACTCATCTCCCTATTGATAAAATTCTTGCCTGGTTTGACAGGGATGCCCAACAAAATGGAACACTATGTGGCACGAGAGGAATCATAAATATAGATGATCATACATAATTTAGACGGACACTAAATTGTGGCAGGGGCACGAAATCCAAGGTCGAGCTCATGGGTGATTGGGCAACATTATTACTTGCTACAAGACTTTCTATTTATGAGCTATATGTCCTGAGTGATTCCAAGATCGTTATAGACTGGCTCAATAGAAAAAGGATCTATATTGGTGGCTAATCTTGAAGGATGGAAGGACAGGATCAATCATCTCATTCCTTTCTTCAGATCCATTTTCTTTGCTCACATCTATCGAGAAGAAAATATGGAGGTTGACCTACAATCAAAAAAGGCTCTTCACATTTTTCCAAGAAATATTTCATACAATCAATGGAAGGATGGACATGAGGGCCCCACTCTTGTTTTACATATGTACTAAGTTTTCTGGTCTGGGTTTCTGGACTTAGTTTTTTGTCGTAAGGTTGGTTTCTTCTCTTTGTTTGAGAGGACTATGAAGATATAAAACATTTTCTATAGGGCTAGGTACATTGTTCCTGCTATGTAATGATTCAAGTTTAGAGAACATCTTTTATGAAGCAAAAGGTGGAAGAACTGTTTGTTTTGAAAACTGATATGCAAACAGTTTATATTATAATTAATATAAAGTGCAATCTTCATTAGAAAAAAATGATAATAGATAAAAACATATTATTATTATATGTTTTTCTTTATTATCATGCTATTATCTCTCCTCACACTATGAGAAGGGTGGGGGCTAGAGGAGAGGAGATAATAGAGAAAACATATAATAATAATATGTTTTTTTTTATTATTTCCCCCACTCTAATGGAATGATATGATATTTGAAAAATGTTAATAATGTTTGGAATTTTGAAAAGATTATATGAGTGATATGGTTTGGATTTTTTTTTATGTTAATATAATAATAATAATAATAAAATACAAACTTTTAAGGGTATAAAACCTCTTCAATAATAATAGAAAACAACAATTGATTTCTACAAAGTGACAGACAAGCAATAATAAGTCTTGAACTAGAATTTTCATGCTATTATATAGCATCAAAATAGATGGATAGGAATGTCAACATGGCTTTAAACTTGAGTTAAAACATACAACATACAACACGTAATATTTAATATTTAATATTTATGTGACTCATTATGCTGCCAATAATGAAAATACTTTTCCCTTCCTCTTTTTGGGGTATATTTGATTTTTTTGTCTTTTTCAATAATTTTGGAAAAAAGAATAAAGGAATGTTACGTTACAATGGAGGAACGAGTGTTACAAACATACAAGTTCTAGGCGCAAGGACAAGATTGATGTTTAGAATAATGATACTCGGGAAAAATCCTTCCGGGGCCAAGGGTGATAAGACGCAGAAGCAAAGTGCTACAAGGCTAGCATATAGCGTATGCAAATGTGGTTAACAAAACACACAATGGTAACGTCCTTCGATGTAAGTTTAACGAGCCCAGAGAAGGTAAGCTCGGTGGTTTTTCATATTCTAAAAAAACATAAAAGGAGACTCCATTGGGGTACCTTTTTCAAAGATAGTCTAGTTGGTTCGAAAAAGGAGTAAGCTAGCACCGACAAGATGTTTGTTCAAAACCATTTTAACGAGTGTGATAAGGACAAGATCACTCGGCCATTTTTTCAGTTTTAAGGAGCCTGAAAAAAGCTTAAATATGGACTCTGTCAGGAATGTTCTTTTGGACCAGTTTAACGAGTGTGAGAGAATAAGGTCACTTGACGATCTTTTCAATTTTAGGGAGTCTAAAAAGAGCTTAACTAGGGACTCTGTGGGGGTTCCTTTTTCATAAATTTAGTCCCTCAGGCCCGAAAAAGGGTTAAATAATACCTTAGAGTACTCTTCTAGAGAACTGAAGTTCCATAGAGTATACCTTTGTTCATACAGTTGATCGTTTGGACTGAAAAAGCGGTAAACTACCGTCGGATAGACGTGACTTCAAATTTTAGTTTAACGAGCATGATAGGCCATAAGATCGTGCGACAATATTTTCATGTTTAGAGGGTCTGAAAAGGGCTTAAAAGAAGACCCGTAGAGGTTACTTTTCTCAGTTAATCTGGACGAGATCGAAAAGGATAAATGCAGTCTCACCGGATGTTGCTTTCGGATCTCAAATCTAGCTTGAAAAACAACAAAGTTAGCTCATAATCGACACTTTATTGGTTGATGTCGGGCATCTTCTCTGAAGAGCAGTTTGCTCTGATGAAAACATTGTCTACGACGCCAGGGGCACTGGAGAGATTTATAGGTACCGTTTCAGTAATAGTTTCCATATTACCCTCTGCATAAACCTCATGTGTAGCTAAGGGATTAATAGAACAAGATCTATCTCCCGTCATAGTCAAGGTGAATTCTCCAGCTTTGATTCTGCTTAACTCTAGGAGGAAGTATGATCTGTGATGAAGATCTTGCCAGGGTTTGTCTGGACTAGTCATTACCTCAATTATAGCTTCATTAGAGGGAAAGAATAAGTCTAATGAATCGATGTCAGCGAGAGAACTCTGAGCCCAAATAGGCTCTAGCAGTGGATCAAACTCTTGTGCAGGAGTTGGATCAGTGTTGGCTGAAGTTTGTTAACTAAAGAGTACACTACTTTAGTTGTGGACAAGGGCATGGACATGCTCGGGTGCCCTGTCCCATCCATCGTGACCGATGGGGAAGGAAGTATCCATAGATCGTTAAAGTAAGTCATGCGGAACGACGAAACTTTAAAAATCTCAACCTTATGGTGATTGGATATAAACTTGATATCGCCTTGAGGGGGCGGGTAATCGAAGGTACCCATTAAATATGGGCACAAACCAACCCCTACGTTGGCTACACCTGGTTGAGGATTATCAATCATCGGGACTGTGGATGCCCCCAATGAAGGGTCAGGTCTAGAGAAAGACAATTGATCGATGGTCACTATACGGACCTCGTGTGGAAAAAACAAGACCCAAAAAACTGTAGCAACCACATCTTGTATGGCATAAGTCCAACTCCTTCCTAACAAGAGGTTATAGTCGAGGGGCGCATCGACTACCTTGACTTCGACACACACGATCTTCCCTCCTAATTGCATGGGGAAAGAGGGAATGATACCATGTGGTCAGAATGAATGACCATCGAAAGCAGTGAGGATAGTAGGTGACGGAGACAAAACGGGTTGGCCAACGGCCTTCCAACATGCTAACGACATATTGCATGTCGAGGCTCCCTCATCGACCACCGTGCGGAAGACATTTCGAGTAAAAGTTTTCATGGGATAAGCCACTACCATCTGAAACGCTACGTGGTAGGGAAGACAAGGTTTTAGGTCGGTTGTATCCAGCATGATTGGACCAGGATTACAAGTCTCAGTAGATCCGAAAGCGGTTAACAAAGCTTGCCTCTGGGAAGGGAAACTTTGGAGGACCTCCAAAGCAAACATTGCACAAGGGGTTTGTGATAAATCTTCCACCACAGAATATTTCTGGGCGGCCCTTGCATTTGGGTTGTGAGAAGATTTTTTGAACGTGCCTTTGGGAATGCATGTCATTATTTTGCCCAACGTCTTCTCAATCTATAGAGGAAGAGATGGGAGTTTAGCTTCTTTTCCCTTCTCAGAAGTGCTTGGTGTACTATATTCATGCGCTCTAGTCAATATAAAAGCATCACCCTTCACCATATATACATTTGCGGATGTGGGGTTGTTCAAACACAGAGAGGGTCCTTGGCTGCCCCCTTCCGTGCTTACAAAGGCTTGTGTTAGATTTTGCCCATGTTGAAATGGATTTGTTAAAATAGCAGGCTGTTGCTGTGTCACAAAATTTTGGGCTTTTGCAAGCCAAGGACATAGATGGGTCAGGTGGTCTTCCCCGCATAAGTTGCATCGATACCTAGCCTTCTGTTTCTTAGTGTTGTCCCCGCCAACATTATCGGTAGGTTTTTTATCCCCCTTACCCTTCTTTCGTTGTTTTTTTTTTCCCTCAGGGTGTTGGGTGGCCTTTGGATTAGTCGATTGTACTGTGTGTACATCCGACGTTTTGGTAGGGGGAGTAGCCAAAGCTATAGTTTGGCTGTCCATTGAGTGTTGTATAGACAACTGCAGCAACTGCTTCGTCAATTGCTCAGCGGGCTTTGTTTGTGTTGAACCAACAATACCATCGACATGTGGTCCATCTCTCTATTGGGTGTTATCAAGTATTGAGCATGGCGCATCTGGCAAGATCTCGTATAATAAACTGGAATGAGAATAGATTATCTCAAGTTGTTGAGCTCTCATGATGGTGTCTTTTCTGGAAAATACTCCCGACGTCGTGATGTCTTTGGACAACTGTGGGACCAAAGAGTTAAGAAACCAATCGAGCAGGAATGCTGGTGGGATTGGTACCTTAATTAAACTCTTTCGGCGTCTCCATTCTCGAATGTGATCAAAGATATGGTCCACTTTTGTTTGTGAGAAATTGGCCACCAATTAGGTGCCAGTGTCGTATCTCACAGGTAACTGAAGTTGGTTTAGGAAATCCATCGCCAGTTCACCGAAGGAAGAGTATCTTGAGCGATCGAGCTCAATGTACCATTTCACAACACTCCCAATGAGAGTACATTGAAACAATCACAACTGTATGGAGTCGTATTTCAACGAGTTAGATGAGAACCAAAGATGTAAGGTAGTCACATGATATCCTGGATCTTCGTTAGGCTTTGATTTGAACTTTGGGATGTCTGAAGGAAACTTTGTCAGCATAGGAGGCCAACGTGGATCATGATAGATAGGGTCATTCAACAACCTTGTCAAGTCTGGCAAATGTAAAATTGCCAGGAAGGTTAGTTTGGGTTGTTGGTGATAACCTGGGAAAAAGGGGTCTGGAGTTTGACTGGCACCAGGTTGCTAGGAAAAGTTCGGTTGTTGGCCCAGATTCTGGTAGAAACCATGGCCATGGCCAGCATATGGATTTTGCGTGTGCGGAGACATCATCGACTGATTTCCAAAATAGGACATAGATGGTTGGGCATGCATTAGATTCGAAGTATTTTAGGAAGGGTTGCCCCATGTCGGTCCATGGGGATAGGCATAGTGCTTTGTCTAGGGTTCCATTGATTATGAAAAGAATTACCCTAGATCGGCATTCCTGACGAGGGAACTGATCCCTGCCAAGAAATCCAAGGCCCTAATGTGGAAGAAGTTCCTTGGTGTGCCCCCTGTGCAGGAATAGTACCCTCCACATGAATAGGTTATCCGAAATCGTGGTTGCCCCTAGTTGGGAAAGTAGCTGACAAGAAGGTGTTGTTACCAAATGGACCAAACAAAGAAAACGATGTCGAACCTAATGACATATTATGCAAAGGTGGTCCTTGACTCCCCGCTCCAAATAAACTATGGTGTGCAGGTGGCCCGGGGGATTGCTTATGCGTGCCACCGAGGGAAGGGGATGAAGGAGGTATATGAGCTCCCCCGTAAGGGAAAGCATTAAAAGGAGAAGGAGTTCCCCCCATGTGTCCTTGCAGAGGAGCGTCAGAGCTCCCTACCCCCATACCTGAATTCTGTGAAGTGGAGTAGGAAAGTACAGGACTTGTACCTGAACCAGGCATCCCGTATGAGAATGGAGGGCCTGTCGCACTTGGTGTGAAAGGGGTTGTGGCCACCGCCAGAGACAAGATCATACCACTGTGCGATGTAGAGGTGGTCGAGACCATGGTGGCTTGGACCGGTGATGGTGGGTTAGGAGGTGGAAAATCTCCTGTGGTGACAACTGTAGTGGGAATTGAAGAATTCCCAGAAGGAGTAACAACATTAGTTTCCATTGTTGTGTGCGACATTGTCTGGCACTCGCAAGGATGAATCAGTACGATGGTGGGTGCCGAAAGATTAGTGGTGGAGGTTTCAACTAGACCAAAAGCTTTGTCTTCAAGGTCTAAAATGGTCGATTCCTCTAGATGTGGGTCGGGCACAATTTCTTATGACCCAATCTCTTCAAAAGACCCTTGTTGGTCTAGCTTTCGCCTTAGTGGTGGTAGGGGTAGCTCTAGTGTAACCGGCGGCAGGCCAAGAAGCCTTCGTGATTGGCGGAGCTCGTGATCCTCCACTATGTGAGAATATCAAAGATACTCTAGGGCATTCTAATCGTTCAAAAGAAGCACACACTAAAAAAGTCCCTATAAGATAAGGCGAACACTAAATTAATTGGAAGAATAGTTACAACAACCAACACTAGAGAAACTTACCGGTGCAAGTGAAACTCGAAAACGAAAGCACCCTCCGGGTATACTCTGCAAAGAGTGGCCCAATGTATGTCCTAGGTACCACAGTATATCCCCACAGTCACCTGTGTATGTCCCTAAAAAAGATAGGCAACTAGGTTGCCATCGCATGAACAGTCACCAGGCGGGTACAATTGAAAGTCGGGTAGACCACAATGAGTAGGGTATCGAGCCCGAAACTTGTCAAGGGTATCGAGAGAAAGTGGTCTGAAACATAAATGAGGACCTCAAACAGATTCGAGACCCATGAAGCCCCATGGAAAATACAATCGACAGAATCCCAAGACAAGCACTCTATATGTGTTCTCCACTACGATTGGTCCAACTTTGCAGGGGTTATCTCCGCTACCTTTCTGCACACGACCTCGTGTTTATCCCCTGTGTTAGAGGGGGGTCCCGGATAAATTTCATGATACTAGACTTGGACACTCCCTAACTCAGACTCCAATGTTTGATTTTAATGGCCTTGAAGAGTTTCCTCTCCAACCTAATCCAAGGCCCTAATCCTGAACTAGTTGGTTAACCCTATAAACATAAAAGTCTAATAAATTTTAGATTTAGCGTTAATTTTATGGCTTGTCTTATGTAAAAGGGTATGAAAGTGAAACTGGTGATGTTTGAAAGACGAATGTAAAAATGAACAAAAATCTAGAAACAAAAACCTTCACTTAATGCAAAATTTCAACAACTTTTCAATTTTTTTTTTTTTTTTAATTTTGTAAGATCTTTTGAATAGCAAACTTAAAGCAAGATTTCACTCGACTACGAGCTACTTATGATCTAAGTAAACTATAAATAACTTATGAAATAAAAGACTGTTTCCTAGTTACTAATGCAAAACAACACTTTTCAACCAAACAAAGCAATGGAAGTTTTTTTTTTTT
>JZKD02S0127960.1:186345-219105 GCA_000966675.3 Picea glauca
AGGGTTGGGACAATGAGAATGTGCAATTGGGTAGAGTTTCTTTACTCTTATTCTCCTCTTCCAAATGAGACCCTTAACCCTTCTTTTATAGTCTAGAAGAAGCTAGGTATTTGGACGAACCCTCAGCCATGCATGGCCAGGAGTTTCAGTTAACTCACCCAAAGCTATGTGTTATGTTGGCAACTTTCATTTTTTCATGCTTTTGTAGGTCCATGTGGGCTGGTTTAGGTCAGCTAGTATGTACATGTGTTCAGTAATGGAGTAGGGTGCGTGGGCCGTTAAAAAAGAGGTTTTTTAAAGAATTGTTCAGCAGTGCTTTGGAAAATAAGGGATCTGAGATGGCCTGATGCCAGGTAAGCATGTATGGTGAAAATTAGGGTTATAACAGATGCCCCCTAATGTGTGAGGTCATAAGAGCATTTGATGGACAAAACACATTACCAATATTTACTGATGTGCCAAGCAAGTGAGCCCAGGGACCAGGAACCAGGAGGCGCCATCTACAAAATAACAAATGTCTCACCGAGGCAGGCATACCCATGCTCGGGATAATATATAATCATGGCTACCAATCAAATACACTGTAGATCCATGTCAAATAACTATATAAAGTGTAGCCGTGAACAATACACAGCGGAGCTACATCTCGAAATAAAAAATATATACATATAGAGTATCCATCTTCTAGAAGCTGATATTGCTTAATGGCTAGAGATAAGATCTTCAGAGCTCGAGCAACAACTTCAAAATCTTCAAAACTCAAGGTAGGAGTGTAATATGAGTGTATGACTTCACTATCCAGAGGTCTTCGACGGCTCGTCGGTCATGGATTAGATAATCTTGATGATCAGACTGAAGGCTTCATTGATTTCGAACAAGGACTTGATTGGACATTCAGGATGGATGGGTATAGGGCAAGAGACCAATTGCAGAGGGGCCGACTCAGGCTTGGTAGAAACTTCCCTTGGACAACAACATGACAAATGATGAGACCTAGGCAGCATGGCATTAATCATAAGTTTACGAAGCAAGAGGCAACGCAAACTCTCCATATGTTTGGAAGAATAACCAAACAGAGGAGGACATAACTCTATGTAGTGAGAACAACTTCCTAAGGTCGTATTATATCCCATTGTTTGACGAAAAAATGGACAGATGTGCTTTATCCAATGGCGACTCATTATGCTGCCAATAAAGAAAATACTTTTCCCTTCCTCTTTTTGGGGTATATTTTATTTTTTTGTCTTTTTCAATAATTTTGGAAAAAAGAATAAAGGAATGTTATGTTACAATGGAGGAACGAGTGTTACAAACATACAAGTTCTAGGCTCAAGGACAAGACTGATGTTTAGAATAATGATACTCGGGAAAAATCCTTCGGGGTCCAAGGGTGTTAAGACGCAGAAGCAAAGTGATACAAAGTTGGTGTATAAGGTATGCAAATGTGGTTAACAAAACACACAATGGTAACGTACTTCGATGTAAGTTTAATGAGCCTAGAGAAGGTAAGCTCGGTGGTTTTTCAGATTCTGAAAAGACATAAAAGGAGACTCCATTGGGGTACCTTTTTCAAAGATAGTCTAGTCGATTCGAAAAAGGGGTAAGCTAGCACCGACAAGACGTCTATTCAAAACCATTTTAACGAGTTTGGTAAGGACAAGATCACTCGGCCATTTTTTCAATTTTAAGGAGCCTAAAAAAAGCTTAACTATGGAATCTGTCAGGAATGTTCTTCTAGACCAGTTTAACGAGTGTGAGAGAATAAGGTCACTTGACGATGTTTTCAATTTTAGGGAGTCTGAAAAGAGCTTAACTATGGACTTCGTGGGGGTTCCTTTTTCGTAAATTTAGTCCCTCAGGCCCGAAAAAGGGTTAAAATAATACCTGGGAGTACTCTTCTAGAGAATTGAAGTTCCATAGAGTATACCTTTGTTCGTACAGTTGACCGTCCGGACCGAAAAAGGGGTAAACTACTGCCGGACAGATGTGACTTCAAATTTTAGTTTAACGAGCGTGATAGGCCACAAGATCGCTTGACAATATTTTGATGTTTAGAGGGTCTTGTTATCACTGAAATTTTGTCTGCAAATGGTTACAAGAATTCAGCATCGTCAAACAGTTATGAGGTCATCCATGGATTTGAATTAACACAAAAGCATTCATAAAGGGTCAAAAACTATACAAATAGTGAAAAAATTGAAGGGCACTATGTAGACATTGGGCGCGCATGCACATGCATGAAACAAAAACGCAAGATTCACGCACATGCGCACGATGCACGATTGTTGTCACAAAAATCTGCGCACCTGAGAAACGACGCATTTATGAGAGTGGTCGGTCTCCCACCCACTTCTGGTTCAGCTTCCAAGTTGATTTGACACTCAAATCTGGACTGGATTCGACTGGGTAGCTGCTCAAAGACCTAAAAATGCCCTAATTAGCCTCTTTACACACTACAAACTAGTTGAACAATAACCCAAAGGAATGCTATAAAAAGGCCATGGATACACTTCATTTTTCAAGGAATTTCATAGAAAATTTATGCTACCATTATTCTCTTGAGGACTCTTCTATCATTGCCAAGAGTATACTTGCATCATTGCTTTGGGCAATCCATCTCACCCCTTGAGTGGATTAGCAAAGAATTCTTTCACCATTTTCATTTTCTTTTTCAAAGTTGTAAGAAGATCTTATTTGTGGGGGTCCAAGAGCCCTCCCTTGGAGGAAGAAGGGACTCATAGTCCCCTTGCTTCTCGGTGTTTTCTTTCACTAATATCAGCCTTATCATTAGTGACATGGGTCTCATTGTTTCTTTTGTCCTTATGTCCTTATGTTTATAAATTTAGTTGTTGTTTTATTTCTTAGTTTAATTCTTAATTGTTGTTTTATATTTCTTTTTCTAACCCTTTTCCTTGCAGCTGTCCTGCTTAGCAAACCCAACTGAGCTTGCAAGCACCTCTATTTTTCTCGCTAAGGTGTTGAAAGAGGCACAACAGGTCTGAAAAGGGCTTAAAAGAAGACCCGTAGGGGTTACTTTTCTCAATTAATCTGGACAAGATCGAAACGCATAAATTCAGTCTCGCCGGATGTTGCTTTCAGATCTCAAAGCTAGCTTGAAAAACAACAAAGTTAGCTCATAATCGACACTTTATGGGTCAATGTTGGGTATCTTCTCGGGAGAGCAATTTTCTCTGACAAAAACATTGTCTACAACACCAGGGGTTCTGGAGAGATTTATAGGTACCATTTCAGCGATAGTTTCCATATTACCCTCAGCATAAACCTTGTGTGTAGCTAAGAGATTAATAGAACAATATCTATCTCCCGTCATAGTCAAGGTGAATTCTCCAGCTTCGATTCTACTTAACTCTGGGAGGAAGTATGATCTGTGATGAAGATCTTGCCAGTGTTTGTCCAGACTAGTCATTGCCTCAATTATAGCTTCATCAGAGGGCAAGAATAAGTATAATGAATCGATGTCAGCGATAGAACCCTGAGACCAAATAGGCTTTAGCAGTGGATCGAACTCTTGTGCAGTATTTGGATTAGTGTTGGCTGAAGTTTATTGGACTAAAGAGTACGCTACTTCAGCCAGGAATATCGGGATATTTTTGCCTGGTCATACACGGCAATGCCTGGCCTCGATCCCTCTATCGTCAAACATCGCATCGAGACCTGGCCCGACATTACACCAGTGCGTCAAAAACATCGACCGCTACACCCATCCAAAGCAGTGGCCATCAAAGCCGAAATTGAAAAATTACGCGCTATCGGGTTTATCTACCCCATCGCCTATACATCATGGGTTTCCAACCCTCTACCCATCAACAAAAAACAGGGCACTATCCGCGTCTGCATGAACTTTCGTGATCTCAATCATGCATGTCCCAAAGACAACTTTCCAACGCCTTTCATCGAACAAATTATCAACGACTGTGAAGACCATGAGGCTCTATCCTTCATGGATGGTTTCTCTGGTTATAATCAAATTCAAATTCACCCAACCGATCAGTACAAAACTGCATTCACTACCCCTTGGGGTACTTTTGCATATCGTGTCATGCCTTTTGGCTTAAAGAATGCTGGCGCAACTTTCCAACAGGCGATGACATACATCTTTCATGATCTGGATCATACCATCCTCGCATACTTGGACGACCTCATAGCACAATCCAAGAAACGCACCCAACATCTTGATGATTTACGAATCATCTTCCAACAGTGTCGTCGGTACAACATCCGCTTGAATCCCCTCAAGTGCGTATTCTGTGTCACCGCAGGGTGCCTCCTCGGCTTCATCATTTCCCAAAGCGGTATCACCATGGATCCCCTCAAAGTCTGAGCTATCACCGACATTCCACCTCCTCGGAATTTATGTCAACTTCAGAGCCTACAAGGCAAGGCTAACTTTCTATGATGATTTGTCCCATACTACGCCATTCGCGCACACGGTTTCCTTCGCCTACTATGTCAAAACATCCCATTTCACTGGGGTGAACATGCCCAATAGTCATTTGACAATCTTAAAATGGCGCTCTCCAACGCTGCTTTAATTAGTGCACCTAACTACAATCGCGACTATATCCTCTACGTATCAACATTAGCTGTATCAATAGCAAGAGTTCTCGTTCAGCTAGGTGATGAAAATTGTGAGCATGTCATTTATTACCTTAGTAAAAATCTCTTAGGGCCACCCTTGAAGTATACACATGAAGAGAAACTAGCTCTTGCAGTCGTCCTGGCAGTTCAGAAACCATGTCACTATATTCTGCTTCACACAACTAAGGTTGTAGAAGATTCCAACCCTATGCAATACTTGCTCATTCATCGAAAAATTAACGACAAATTTGCTCGATGGATTGTTATCCTTTAAGAGTACGATCTTGAATTCTCAACACCCAAGAGCAAGAAATCCCTCGTTCTCACCGAACTTGTCACGACCCTCCCCTTTGACACAACCAATGCCCCCGTCAATACCGACTTTCCTGACGAACATCTCTTTTACATCACTTTGGATGATCCTTGGTACGACGAAATTCTTGTCTACCTCCACACTCAAAATTTCGGTAACCACCTTTCACGAGATGATCGTTTCCGTATTCACCATCAAGCCCCCCGCTACCTCCTCATCGGAGACATCCTATACTGGCGAGGGATCGACACCATTCTTTGTCGATGCCTGACCATCGACAAAGATAATAGAGTCTTGAACGACTGCCACAGCAGCACATGTGGGGGCCATCTTTCAGGAATATCCACTGCTCAGAAGATTATCCGAGTAGGTTACTTTTGGCCTACCTTGTTTCACAATTATATTCACGTCGTGAAATGATGCGAGAAGTGTCAGCTTTACACCACCAAATCCCAAGCACCACCTGCTCTTCTTCATCCAGTCATCACTGCTGACCCTTTTTGCAAATGGGGCATTGACTTCATGACTTGTAATTCCCCCTCCAACAATGGACACAAATACATTGTTGTCGCAGTCGATTACTTCACCAAATGGGTAGAATCTATGCCCACCTTCAACAACAATGCTGACACCGCAGCACATTTTTTCTTTAACCATGTCATATCTTGCTTTGGCGTAGCACTCCATCTTGTTTCCGATAATGGGAAACACTTCAAGAATGATATTTTCGTCGAACTCTCATCTCGGTTAGGATTCTCCCATGAGTTTGCCTCACCATACTACCCTCAGTCTAACGGACAGGTCGAAGCAGTTAATAAGGTCCTCAAGACCATGTTACAGCACACAATTAATAAACATAAGACCAATTGTCATCATATGTTATTTTCCGCACTATGGGCTTACCGTACGGCTATGAAAACAACTATTGGTTTCACACCATTTCATCTAGTCCATGGGGTTGAGGCCACTCTTCCCATCGAGTGCAAAATTCCCACCTTACGCATTGCAATTGAGCTATTACCCGACACTGCTCCAATGGAGAAGTGCTTGCTGAACTTAGAGTCCCTGGATGAAGATCGTCGATCTTCATTACAGAACAATGAGGTAGCTAAAAAATGATCAAAGGCTACCTTTGATCGACATGTCAACCTTCACTCATTCCGTGAAGGTGACCTTGTCCTTGCTTACGATATCGCTCATGATACCTTTGGCCATGGCAAATTCGAATCACTATGGCATGGCCCATATGTCATCCAACATTGCCTCACCAAAGGTGCATACATCCTAGCCTCTCCCGAAGGCCTCTCTCTCAAAGAACCCATCAACGGGTTATACTTAAAGAAATTTTATGCTTAAACCTAGTCATTCTACTTTAGGTTCTCTCTTTTATAGTGTTTTTAATCTTTTTTTTATTCCTCACGTCTAAACTATCATTTGTGCTATTTACAGATGCTTCTTCCACCAACCTACAACATCGGTTACGCCGACGACGCCAGTTGTTGGACACAAAATCTCGCTTCATCCGCTTGGGCTCTCTACACCCCCTCACATGAAATGCTCCATTTGAGCGGCATATGTTTGGGTTCAACGACCAACAACCAAGCCGAATATACTGCCGTCATTGGCCTCCTGGCCGATGCCCAGCATCATCGTATTCGTCACCTTAGCATCTTCTTCGACTCTCAACTAGTCGTCCTCCAGCTCAATGATGTGTACTACGTACACGATCCTTGCCTCTTTCGCAAATACCTACAGGTTAGACTTTTATCTCAACATTTTGATTCCATTACATTTACACATATTCCAAGACAATTGAATCAAATTACAGATAACCTAGCTAATATTGTGTTAGACTGGCATATATCACATCAAGCTACCTCTACACATACATAAACATATTAACAACTTGTCACAGCATATATATATTAGACATCATCAACACATTAACAAAACACATGTAAAACACCACATAGATATCAAAATGTATACTCATGTATATATACAACGGTCCACGGTGCCATCCAAATGTTTACATACAAAAATACAAGTATATGCAGGCCAGTGAAGTTCCTGGGCCTCTTTTCATCATGAGCCCCTGGGACACCATTTTTTCATATCCTGACCAGGTACGCATACACATATTCAAAATTATCAAATAAATGCTCATATGTTAGAATCTCTTCAGATATTGTTCACGATGGGTATTTGGTTTTCATGTGTGCAGGTACTCGGTCATCATACATCAACACACCCCTTCAGCTATATACTCAGCACTGGCATGTAGTCATTCCCTCTGAATCTCACTTACATCTCCAGTCAAACCCTCTGACATTTGCCTCTAGGATCCCCATTTTCTGGCTCTGCAGTACCTACACCTCCATTTGCATCTTCGGTATTGTCACCCGATAACACTCTTACCCACATGCGTTGTCCCATTCATAGCACCCTTTTACGCTTTTTGACACTCATGCTGTTTTTCAAAACCCTTTAGGGATGGGAGTCCCGATAGTCTTACATCATGTCGTGAATCAGCCACATACTCCTTCTCCTCATTTTGCCATCTTTCCTAAACAGACTCCCAGATTATCTCTTCACAGTTCTATTTTTTACTGCACCTCCACAGTATCATGAACCCTCCATTTCATCCACAATTAGTTTACCCATATGAAAATTTCCCTTCATTTCACCTACCTCATAGAGAAACCCATCCATGGGGCCCCCACCCTCCACCAAGTTCTCCGAACAAATTGTGCCCTACCCAGGCCAACCATCTCACATTTGGGAACCCGTTTCTGTATTTGTACACTTTTCCCAAATTATTCTTTATTTATTGCACAAACACCTTTGTTTCCAGCAGTTACATTACCTTTTTGTCGTCACCTTTGGTGACCTTCTTCCTTTTTTTGGAAAAACGCAACCCATGTCACCCTTGGTTGGGGCACTACTTATCATCCACCCTTAACGAAATCGTCCATATCTTCAGAGTACCCCACAGGACAATTACCTCTGCCCTCTGAGTTTATTCACTTTGTCCCGCCTCTGGCACACCTTATCCCCTATCTTGTTGTCCCCCTGACCCTCGACCTCGTTGAACGGTTGCGGCCACTTTTATCTCATATATACTCCACCCAAGGGTAGTCTCGAGTCTTCCTACATCTTGACTTCGTCCATGTACCTCCTCCACTTCCTAACCTCACCTAGTAGATTTTATGAAGACATTTTCTTCTGGGAGTCGCGTCCCACTTTTTTTGTCAACATCAGCATAGTTTTCTAGAAGGGTGACAGTATCTTGATTCTCATTACCCATCCAATGAGAGATCTTGGATGGCACAGGGAGAACCACAATTGCTCCCTGCTGTCATTGACCCCCATAACATTAGACGTCAACACTTTCTCATGTTACGGTGGGTCTTACTTTGAGACTATTGCAGTTAGTTCTTATACTTGTCGAAGACCTCTAAACTTGGTTGGGCTATCAATGCCTACAACATCCATGATACTTCTTACAGCTGTCACTGCCTACTATTCAGAGTATGTTCAACCATAGAATTGTCTTCTACCTTTATTACGACTGCTCTCGAGGGCACTGCAGTTGTCTACATCAACACTTCATTCCTCTTTTTGAGTTACATGACACGAGCATGGGGCATGCTCACCTCGTTTGTACACAGTTTATTTTTTTACACACCTTATGGAAGGTTGGGTTCTACAGGTTCCCTTCTCCCTCCAACGGGGCACTCTTGACAATCCCACTATCGCTCTCTCTTACAACAACATTCTCAGTAGAAGAAACATTGATGGATTTCAGCTATATGTATGCTCCTAACCTCATCCATCAGGGGGCATCTGTTATCACTGAAATTTCATTCGCAAATGGTTACAAGAATTCAGCATCGTCAAATAGTTCTGAGGTCATCCATGGACCTGAATTAACACAAAAGCATTCATAAAGGGTCAAAAACTATACAAATAGTGAAAAAATTGAAGGGCGCTATGCAAACACTGGGTGCATGTGCACATGCACGAAACAGAAACGCAAGATTCGCGCACATGCTCACGATGTGCGACTGTTGTCGGAAAAAGCCACGCACCTGATAAACGACACATTTATGAGAGTGGTCGGCCTCCCACCCACTTCTAGTTCAGCTTCCAAGTTGATTTGACACTCAAATATGGACTGGATTCGACTGGGTGGCTGGTCAAAGACCTAGAAATGCCCTAATTAGCCTCTTTACATACTACAAACTAGTTGAACAATAACCCAAAGGAATGTTATAAAAAGGCCATGGATACACTTCATTTTTCAAGGAATTTCATAGCAAAGTTATGCTGCCATTATTCTTTTGAGGACTCTTCTATCCTTGCCAAGAGTATACTTGCATCATTGCTTTGGGCAATCCATCTCACCCCTTGAGTGGATTAGCAAAGAATTCTTTAACCATTTTCATTTTCTTTTTCAAAGTTGTAAGAAGATCTTATTTGTGGGGGGCCAAGAGCCCTCCCTTGGAGGAAGAAGGGACTCATAGTCCCCTTGCTTCTCGGTGTTTTCTTTCACTAATATCAACCTTATCATTGGTGACATGGGTCTGATTGTTTATTTTGTCCTTATGTCCCTATGTTTATAAATTTAGTTGTTGTTTTATTTCTTAGTTTAATTCTTAGTTGTTGTTTTATATTTATTTTTCTAACCCTTTTCCTTGTAGCTGTCCTACTCAACAAACCCAACTGAGCTTGCAAGCACCTCTATTTTTCTCACTAAGGTGACGAAAGAGGTGCAACAAGTCAGAAAAGGGCTTAAAAGAAGACCCGTAGGGGTTACTTTTCTCAGTTAATCTGGACAAGATCGAAAAGCATAAATGCAGTCTCGTCGGATGTTGCTTTCGGATCTCAAAGATAGCTTGAAAAACAACAAAGTTAGCTCATAATCGACACTTTATGGGTCGATGTTGGGTATATTCTCGGGAAAGCAGTTTTCTCTGATGAAAACATTGTCTATGACACCAGGGGTTCTGGAGAGATTTATAGGTACCGTTTCAGCGATAGTTTCCATATTACCCTCAGCATAAACCTTGTGTGTAGCTAAGAGATTAATAGAACAAGATCTATCTCCCGTCATAGTCAAGGTGAATTCTCCAGCTTCGATTCTACTTAACTCTGGGAGGAAGTATGATTTGTGATGAAGATCTTGCCAGTGTTTGTCCAGACTAGTCATTGCCTCAATTATAGCTTCATCAGAGGGCAAGAATAAGTCTAATGAATAGATGTCAACGAGAGAACCCTGAGACCAAATAGGCTCTAGCAGTGGATCGAACTCTTGTGCAGGAGTTGGATTAGTGTTGGCTGAAGTTTATTGGACTAAAGAGTATGCTACTTCAGCCGTGGACAAGGGCATGGACATGCTCGGGTGCCGTGTCCCATCCATCGTGACTGATGGGGAAGGAAGTATCCACAGATCGTTGAAGTAAGTCGTGCGGAACAGTGAAAGTTGAAAAATATCAACCTTATGGTGATATGATATAAACTTGATATCACCTTGAGGGGGCGGGTAATCAAAGGTACCCATTAAAGATGGGCACAAACCAACCCATATGTTGACTACACCTGGTTGAGGATTATCAATCATCGGGACTGTGGATGCCCACAATGAAGGGTCAGGTATGGAGAAAGACAATTGATCGATGGTCACTATACGGACCTCATGTTGAAACAACAAGACCTGAGAAACTGTAGCAACCACAACTTGCATGGCATAAGTCCAACTCCTTCCTAACAAGAGGTTATAGTCGAGGGGCGCATCGACTACCTTGACTTCGACACACACGATCTTCCCTCCTAACTGCACTGGGAAAGAGGGAATGATACCATGTGGTTTGAATGAATGACCGTCAAAAGCAGTGAGGATAGTAGGTGACAGAGACAAAACTGGTTGGGCAATGACATTCCAACATGCTAACGACATAACGCATGTTGAGGCTCCCTCATCGAGCACCGTGCGGAAGATATTTTGAGTAAAAGTTTTTGTGGGATAAGCCACTACTATCTAAAACGCTACATGGTAAGGCAGACAAGGTTTTAGGTCGATTGTATCCAGCATGATTGTACCCGGATTACAAGTCTCAGTAGATCCTAAAGCGGTTAACAAGGATTTTCTTTGGGAAGGGAAACTTTGGAGGACCTCCAAAGTGGACATTGCACAAGGGGTTTGTGATAAATCTTCCACCACATAATAGTTCTGGGCGGCCCTTGCGTTTGGGTTGTGAGAATATTTTTTGAACACGCCTTTGGGAATGCGTGTCATTGTTTTTCCCAACGTCTTCTCAATCTGTAGAGGAAGAGATGGGAGTTCATCTTCTTTGCCCTTCTCAGAAGTGCTTGGTGTACTATAGTCATGTGCTCTAGTCGATATAAAAGCATCACCCTTCACCATATATACATTCGCGGATGTGGGGTTGTTCGAAGATGGAGAGGGTCCTTGAATGCCCCCTTTCGTGCTTGCAGAGGCTTGTGTTAGATTTTTCCCATGTTGAAATGGATTCATTAACACAAGAGGTTGTTGCTGCGTCACAAGCTTTTGGGCTTCTGCAAGCCGAGAACATAGATGGGTCGGGTGGTCTTCCACGCATAAGTTGCATGGATACCTGGCCTTCCGTTTCTCAGTGTTTTCTTCGCCAGCATTATCAGTAGGTTTTTTATCCCCCTTACCCTTCTTTCATTGTTTTTTCTTTCCCTCAGGCTACTGGGTGGCCTTTGGATTAGTCAATTGTACTGTGTGTACATCCGAAGTTTTGGTAGGGGGAGCAGCTAAAGTTGTAGTTTGGCTGGTCGTTGTGTATTGTATAGACAACTGCTGCAACTGCTTCATCAATTGCTTAGCATGCTTTGTTTGTGTTGAACCAACAATACCATCGGCATGTGGTCCATCTCTCTGTTGGGTGTTATCAAGTATTGAGCGTGGCACATCTGGCAAGATCTCGTATAATAAACCAGACTGAGAATAGATTATCTCAAGTTGTTGAGCTCTCATGATGGCGTCTTTTTTGGAAAATACTCTCGACGTCGCGATGTCTTTGGACAATTGTTGGACGAAAGACTTAAGAAACCAATCGAGCGGGAATGCTGGTGGGATTGGTACCTTAATTAAACTCTTTCAGCGTCTCCATTCTCGAATGTGATCAAAGATATGGTCTGCTTTTGTTTGTGAGAAATTGGCCAGCAATTTAGTTCCAGTGTCATTTCTCACAGGTAACTAGAAATGGTTTAGGAAAGTCATCACCAGTTCACCGAAAGAAGAGTATCTTGAGCAATCGAGCTCAATGTACCATTTCGCGGCAGTCCTAATGAGAGTACACTGAAATAATCACAACTGTATGGAGTCATATTTCAACGAGTTAGATGAGCACCAAAGATGTAAGGTAGTCACATGATCTCCTGGATGTTCGTTAGGCTTGGATTTGAAGTTTGGGATGTCTGAAGGAAACTTCATTGGCATAGGAGGCCAACATGGATCGTGACAGATAGGGTGATTCAACAACCTTGTCAAGTATGGAAAATGCAAAGTTGTCAGGAAGGGTAGTTTGGGTTGTTGGTGATAACCTGGGAAAAAGGAGCCTGGAGTTTGACTGGCACCAGGTTGCCAGGAAAATTTCGGTTGCTGGCCTGGATTATAGTAGAAACCATGGCCATGGCCAGCGTATGGATTTTGCGTGTGTGGAGACATCATCGTCTGATTTCCAAAATAGGACATAGATGGTTGGGCATGCATTACATTCGAAGGAATTTGGGAAGGGTTGCCCCATGTCGGTCTGTGGGGATAGGCATAGTGATTTGTCTGGGGTTCCATTGATTGTGAAATAATTACCCCAGATCAACATTCTTGACAAGGGAACTGATCCCTACCAAGAATTCCAAGGCACTGATGTGGAAGGAGTTCCTGGGTGTGCCCCCTGTGCAGGAATAGTACCCTACATAGGAATAGGTTGTCTGAAACTGGGGTTGCCCCCAGTTAGGAAAGTAGCTGACAAGAAGGCTTTGTTTCCAAACGCACCAAACAAAGAAAACGGTGTCGATCCTACCAACATATTATGCGAAGGTGGTCCTTGACTCCCCGCTCCAAATAAACTATGGTATGCTGGTGGCCCGACGGATTGCTGATGCGTGCCACTGAGGGAAGGGGATGAAGGAGGTATATGACCTCCCCCATAAGGGAAAGCATTAAAAGGAGTAGGAGTTCCCCCCATGTCTCCTTGCAGAGGAGCGTTAGATCTCCCTGCCCCCATACCTGAAGTCTGTGAAGTGGAGTAGGAAAGTACAGGACTTGTACCTGAACTAGGCATCTCGTATGAGAACGGAGGGCTGAAAGGGGTTGTGGTTGCTGCCAGAGACAGGATCATACCACTGTGCGATGTAGAGGCAGTTGACACCATGGTGGTTCAGACCGATGATGGTGGGTTAGGAGGTGGAAAATCTCCTGTGGTGACAACTATAGTGCGAAATTAAGAATTCCCAGAAGGAGTAACAACATTTATTTCCATTGCTGTGTGCGACATTTTTTGGCACTCGTAAGGATGAATCGGTACGATGGTGGGTGCCAAAATATCAATGGTGGAGGTTTCAACCATACCAAAATCTTTTGCTCTAAGGTCTAAAATGGTCAATTCCTCTGGATGTTGGTCGGGCACAATTTCTTATGACTCGATCGATTCAAAAGACCCTTGTTGGTCTAGCTTTCGCCTTAGTGGTGGTGGGGGTGGCTCCAGTGTAACCGACGACAAGCCAAGAAGCCTTCGTGACTGGAGGAGCTCGTGATCCTCCTTTGTGTGAGAATATCAAAGACACTCTAGGTTGTTCTAATCGTTCAAAAGAAACACACACTAAAAAAGTCCCTATAAGATAAGACAGGCAAACACTAAATTAATTGGAAGAATAGTTACAACAACCAACATTAGAGCAACTTACCGGTGCAAGTGCAACTCGAAAATGGAAGCACCCTCCGGGTATACTTTGTAAAGCGTGGCCCAATGTATGTCCTAGTTACTGTGGTATACCCCCGCAGTCACCTGTGTGTGTCCCTAAAAAAGATAGGCAACTAGGTTGCCATCGCGCGAACAGTCACCAGGCGGGTACAGTCAAAAGTCGGGTAGACCACAATGAGTAGGGTATTGAGCCTGAAACCTGTCAAGGGTATCGAGAGCAAGTGGTCTGGAAGACAACTGAGGCCCTCGAATGGATTTGAGACCCATGAAGCCCCGTGGAAAATGCAATCGATGGAATCCCAAGACAAGCCCTCTATATGTGTTGTCCACTGCGATTGGTCCAGCTTTGGAGGGGTTATCTCTGCTACCTTTCCACATGTGACCTCATGTTTATCCCCTGTGTTAGAAAGGGGTCCTGAATAAATTTCACGATACTGGACTTGGACACTCCCTAACTTAGACTCCAATGTTTGATTTTAATGGCCTTGAAGAGTTTCCTCTCCAACCTAATCCAAGGCCCTAATCCTGAACTAGTTGGTTAACCCTACAAACATAAAAGACTAATAAATTGTAGATTTAGTGTTAATTTTGTGGCTTGACTTATGTCAAAGGGTATGAAAGTGAAACTGGTGATGTTTGAAAGATGAAATTAAAAATGAACAAAAAGCTGGAAACAAAAACCTTCACTGAATGCAAAATTTCAACAACTTTTGAATATATATATTTTTTAAATTTTCTAAGATCTTTTGAACAACAAACTTAAAGCAAGATTTCACTTGACTATGAGCTACTTATGATCTAAGTAAACTATCAAGAAATTATGAAAGAAAAGACTTTTCCCTGGTTACTCATGCAAAACAACACTTTTCAACCAAACAAAGCAATGAAATTTTATTTTTTTTATTTGAATGCTCACAAAGCAAAAAGGAAAAATATCAACAAGTCAAAAACCAAGAAAAAATTCTGGCCTAATCGTAGATTGCAAAGAATCACTTCAAGAAATCACACACTAGCAACTTAAAAAAGGACTCTCACACTTGTCTAAAAACCCTAAAGAAATTTTTTAATGAAAACTTTTAAATGAAAAAAGAAAGCTATGGCTGAGATCAAACCTAAGCTACTGACTACTAGGATAGAGATTCAAAAACCTGAGAGGTATAACTCTTGTCAAGGGAAAGGATGATTGCCTCACTCTTAACAAAAACTATCTTGCACAAGCACACTCCTTACAATTCAACACCAAGCGTGTGCATGCAAGCTGTGTAGAGACAGAGGGCGTGTACACGCATGCTGGCCTTATTTGGGATATCATATGGAGCCAGATAGATATAAAGAGGAAGATTGACAATGGATCATTGACAGGTATGAGGAAATACTAAACCATTGGTGTAACAAATGGCTCTCCATGGGGGGACGACTGGTCCTTATCAAATCTATTTTGGAGAGTCTTCCTGTATACTGGATGTCACTTGCACACTTATCGATTTCGATTCTTAATAAGATATGAAGGTTGAGTTTTAATTTTCTTTGGTTAGGTTATAAAAACTAGAAGAGATATCATTTATGCGGCTGGGTTTCCATATCAAAATTGAAACATTATGGTGGTTGGGGTTTGCACAATATATTTATCTTTTACAGGGCTCTGGCTTCAAATACAATTTGACAGGCTTTGATGAAACCGGAATTATGGAAAAGTGTGCTCAAAGACAAATATTTCCCACATAGTACTGTTACATCTTGGTTACGTTCTACAGAATCTCATTCATCCTATGGTTCACAGTCGTGGAAGAATATTCAGAATACTTTATCAATAATTCTGCAATGGATTGTCTGGAGATAAGGATTGGGATATTCAATTTCGATTGGATGTGATGCAATTATGGGATTGCGTATGGACTCTTACTTATCTCTTGATTTGATAAACATCCTCAATCAAAAGAACATCCATCTTCCCTTTTAGGCGAGCTGGGTTTCGACTAGGAATTTGATGTCACAAAGTTGGGTCTGCAGTGATGAACTGGGATTGGCAGTGGATATTGCTGAAGAATGGGACTCCTACAGAAGGCACTTGATTGATTCAGGTATCAAGCTCGTTGACAAACCATATGATCTTATATGGATTGGTGGGGATAATTCGGGTCAAATCACTATTAAAAATGTATATGAAGCTCTATAAAAAACGATCTAGAACTATAAGATAGGTGTCTAAAGAATAATGTTGTGGAACTGGGACTACCTTTTGAAACAAAAACTTTTTGTGTGGCTTATAGTTGAAAATAAAATCTTGACATGGGAAAACTTGTAGATTAGAGGATGGCATAGACCAGGTATGTGTTACCTGTGTAGATAAAAAAGAGAAATGAATAATCACATCTTTGTCAATTGCGTTTTTACTATCACTGTGTGGGTAGAGATTAAAAAATTGTTGAAGCTCAATGATGGCTGGACATGCAATTCCCTGGTGGGCTGATTTCACACTCGGAATACTCAGAATACTAATGATCGATCTCTTCCCACTTATACCTTTTGGAATATTTGGTTGGACTAGAATAAAGTGCTTTTCAAGGACATGGTTCCTTCTGTGCAACGTGTTGTTTACACTGTTATGGGAGAAGTGGGCATGAAGAGCAATATCACAAAAGTCTCAAAACCTAGGATTTCTACTACTCATCTCCCTGTTGATAAAATTCTTGCCTGGTTTGACAGGGATGCCCAACAAAATGGAACACTATGTGGCACGAGAGGAGTCATAAATATATATGATCATACAAAATTTAGATGGACACTAAATTGTGGTAGGGGCACCAAATCCAATGCTGAGCTCATGGGTGATTGGGCAACATTATTACTTGCTACAAGACTTTCTATTTATGAGCTATATGTCCTGAGCGATTCCAAGATTGTTATAGACTAGCTCAATAGAAAAGGATCTATATTGGTGGCTAATCTTGAAGGATGGAAGGACAGGATCAATCATCTCATTCCTTTCTTCAGATCCATTTCCTTTGCTCACATCTATCGAGAAGAAAATATGGAGGTTGACCTACAATCAAAAAAGGCTCTTCACCTTTATCCAAGAAATATTTCATACAATCAATGGAAGGATGGACATGAGGGCCCCACTCTTGTTTTACATATGTACTAAGTTTTTTGGTTTGTGTTTCTGGACTTAGTCTTTTGTCATAAGGTTGGTTTCTCCTCTTTTTTTGAGAGGACTATGAAGATATACAACCTTTTCTATAGGGCTAGGTACATTGTTCTTGCTATGTAATGATCCAAGTTTAGAGAACATCTTTTATGAAGCAAAAGGTGGAAGAACTATTTGTTTTGAAAACTGATATGCAAACAGTTTATATTATAATTAATATAAAGTGCAATCTTCATTGGAAAAAAATGATAATAGAGAAAAGCATATTATTACTATATGTTTTTCTTTATTATCGTGCTATTATCTCTCTTCACTCTATGAGAAAGGTGGGGGCTAGAGGAGAGGAGATAATAGAGAAAACATATAATATAGAAAAGAATGTGAACAAAGAGGAAATCTATGAGATCCTTAAGGGTTTTACCAAAGATAAAATCCCTATTCCTGACGGATGGACCATCGAATTTTTCCTTAATTTCTTCGAGGATGTTGGTCAAGATTTACTCGAGATGGTAGAGAAATATAGAGTCAGAGGGGAGGTTATTTATTCGATAAACTCTACTTTCATAGCCTTAATTCCAAAGGTAAATAAACCCTCACTTTTCAGTGACTTTCAGTCGATAGCGCTATGTAACCTATGTTATAAGATTATAGCTAAAGTTATTTCAAAGAGAATTCGATCTATCTTGTCTAGAGTTCTTTCTGCAGAACAATTTGGATTCCTCAAAGGCAAACAAATTATGGATGCAGTCGAAACAACTCAGGAATGTCTACATAGCATTAAGAATAAGAAATTACAAGCCATTATTCTAAAACTGGATTTGAAAAATGCCTATGACTGTACAAGTTGGGATTTTCTACGATTAATCCTGCTACAATGTGGTTTCAGATTACATACTACGAACTGGATAATGGCATGCATTACTTCTACTTCTTATGATATTCTGATAAACGGTGAGGCATCTACCTTTTTCAAAAGTAGTAGAGGCCTGAGGCAAGGATGCCTTCTCTCGCCTCTTTTTTTCATTTTAGTTATGGAATCCCTGTGCCTCGCATTAAAGAAAGAACAAGAAGAGGGATTGTTCACGGGAATAAAGGTTTCCAAAATGCTAAAGGTCCTCCACCTCTTATTTATAGATGACATTCTTATAATATACAGAGCATATCCAACCGAATGGGTCTTGATACAGTCTATTCTACATGTTTTCTACCGGGCATTTGGTAATAAATATTCAAAAATATGTTTACCTGATCTCGGGAGTTCCTCTAGAAACCTTACAACCCCTTAAAGATATACTCCCATACACAAACAAAGAATTATAAACAGGTTTTAATTATTTGGGATATCGTATGGAGCTAGATCGATATAAAGAGGAAGATTGGCAATGGCTCATTGACAGGTATGAGGAAAGACTAAACCATTGGTGTAACAAATGGCTCTCCATGGGGGGACGACTGGTCCTTATCAAAGCTATTTTGGAGAGTCTTCCTGTATACTGGACGTCACTTGCACACTTATCGATTTCGATTCTTAATAAGATATGAAGGTTGAGTTTTAATTTTCTTTGGTTAGGTAATAAAAACTAGAAGAGTTATCATTTATGTAGTTGGGTTTCCATATCAAAACTGAAACATTATGGTGGTTGGGGGTTGCACAATATATTTATCTTTTACAGGGCTCTGGCTTCAAATACAATTTGATGGGCTTTGATGAAACCGGGATTATGGAAAAGTGTGCTCAAAGACAAATATTTCCTACATTGTACTGTTACATCTTGGTTACGTTCTACAGAAGCTCATTCATCCTATGGTTCACAGTCGTGGAAGAATATTCAGAATACTTTATCGATAATTCTGCAATGGATTGCCTAGAGATCGAGATTGGGATATTCAATTTCAATTGGACGTGATGCAATTATGGGATTGCGGATGGACTCTTACTTATATCTTGATTTGATAAACATCCTCTATCAAAAGAACATCCATCTTCCCTTTCAGGCGGGCTGGGTTTCGACTAGGAATTTGATGTCACAAAGTTGGGTCTGTAGTGATGAACTGGGATTGGCAGTGGATATTGCTGAAGAATGGGACTCCTACAGAAGGCACTTGATTGATTCAGGTATCAAGCTCATTGACAAACCATATGAGCCTATATGGATTGGTGGGGATAATTCGGGTCAAATCACTATTAAAAATGTATATGAAGCTCTATAAAAAACGATCTGAAACTATAAGATAGGTGTTTGAAGAATAATGTTGTGGAACTGGGACTACCCTTTAAAACAAAAACTTTTTGTGTGGCTTACAGTTGAAAATAAAATCTTGACATGGGAAAACTTGTAGATTAGAGGATGGCACAGACCAGGTATGTGTTACCTGTGTAGACAAAAAAGAGAAATGAATAATCACATCTTTGTCAATTGCGTTTTTACCATCACTGTGTGGGCAGAGATTAAAAAATTGTTGAAGCTTAATGATGGCTGGACATGCAATTCCCTAGTGGAGTGATTTCACACTCGGAATACTAATGATCGATCTCTTCCTGCTTATACTTGTTGGAATATTTGGTTGGACCAGAATAAAGCGCTTTTCAAGGACATGGTTCCTTCTGTGCAACGTGTTGTTTACACTATTATGGGAGAAGTGGGGATGAAGAGCAATATCACAAAAGTCTCAAAACCCAGGATTTCTACTACTCATCTCCCTGTTGATAAAATTCTTGCCTGGTTTGACAGGGATGCCCAACAAAATGGAACACTATGTGGCACGAGAGGAGTCATAAAGATAGATGATCATACAAAATTTAGATGGACACTAAATTGTGGTAGGGGCACCAAATCCAATGCTGAGCTCATGGGTGATTGGGCAACATTATTACTTGCTACAAGACTTTCTATTTATGAGCTATATGTCCTGAGCGATTCCAAGATTGTTATAGACTAGCACAATAGAAAAGGATCTATATTGGTGGATAATCTTGAAGGATGGAAGGACATGATCAATCATCTCATTCCTTTCTTCAGATCCATTTCCTTTGCTCACATCTATCGAGAAGAAAATATGGAGGCTGACCTACAATAAAAAAAGGCTCTTCACCTTTGTCCAAGAAATATTTCATACAATCAATGGAAGGATGGACATGAGGGCCCCACTCTTGTTTTACATATGTACTAAGTTTTTTGGTTTGTGTTTATGGACTTAGTCTTTTGTCGTAAGGTTGGTTTCTCCTCTTTTTTTGAGAGGACTATGAAGATATACAACATTTTCTATAGGGCTAGGTACATTGTTCCTGCTATGTAATGATCCAAGTTTAGAGAACATCTTTTATGAAGCAAAAGGTGGAAGAACTGTTTGTTTTGAAAACTGATATGCAAACAGTTTATATTATAATTAATATAAAGTGCAATCTTCATTGGAAAAAAATGATAATAGAGAAAAACATATTATTATTATATGTTTTTCTTTATTATCGTGCTATTATCTCTCTTCACTCTATGAGAAGGGTGGGGGAAGGGTGGGGGCTAGAGGAGAGGAGATAATAGAGAAAACATATAATAATAATATGTTTTTCTTTATTATTCCCCCACTCTAGTGGAATGATATGATATTTGAAAAATGTTAATAATATTTGGAATTTTGAAAAGATTATATAAGTGATATGGTTTGGAGTTTTTTAACGTTAATATATAATAATAATAATAATAATAATAAAAAAATATAAACTTTTAAGAATATAAAACCTTTTAAATAATAATAATAGAAAACAACAATTGATTTCTACAAAGTGACAGACAAGCAATAATAAGTCTTGAACTAGAATTTTGATGCTATTATATAGCATCAAAATAGATGGATAGGAATGTCAACATGGCTTTAAACTTGAGTTAAAACATACAACACGTAATGTTTTATTTTTATTTTTTTATTAATAGTTAACGACGGTATCTCATACATTGTCGAACTTATGTATATATTTTTTGAACTTTTCATGGTATTAATTGCCATTATATTTTAGTTGTCCAACAAAAATTAAGAAAATTTATTTAATTATGACACACTAATAAAAAAAAATAAAAAATGTGACCTTCAAGCATGGATATTCTATGTTAAAATATAAAATGATCATACAATTGTTTTATTACAATAAAAAAAAAATCACAAATCTAGGAAACTTCATTGATGTTGATCTCTAGTTTTACATGTAAAAGTGGTAAGGAAATATCGTGGTTGGTTTGGAAGGTTGTTACATATCTAAGAATTCAGTTCGAGCCAATGCACACAAGTAGAATTATCTTCAAGTCTAAGTTCTTTGACCTTGCAAGGTTATTTATTTATAGATAGATACAAAACCATGCAAACAACCTTCAACAATGTATTTTTTGTTTTGTTTCTAAACAATCTCTCAATCCACTTGTGGTAATCACAATCACTTAGTTTCTATTTATAAAAGACATAACAACGACCAATTCTTTTTTTGCCATTGGAAAAATTGAAATATTTATGAATTGTAAGTATTCCAAGCCCGATTTAAGAATTAATTTATTTTTTATTAAATTCACAACCTCTAGTTTTATGTTGTTTATATATTGCTTCAGTGTTCCATCAATGCCTTTGGAATTGGAAATAAATTATATTATGCATGATTTTGAGATTTCTGGTATGCTTCCATAATCCTCACTTATACATTGCAATCATTACTAGTTACTTTACTAAAAATTTCACTAAATTTTGGGACGGGAATTCATGGTTGATGATAACATATTTATCACTCTTGATGTTTTCAGTGATGAGAGAAATACAATATATGAATCATCATGTCACGGTCAAGATATAATATGGATCAATTTACAATGGAAAGTATGCTATTTTGCTATAACAGTGGGAGTTCTTCAAAAGTCAGGTTAGAATTTGAAGGTTTTGATTCTCAAATATGATCAAAATACTACACTACCCATACAAAAGTAAATTATTGTGCCTGTAACAATGGGAGTTTTTCAAAAATCAGGTTGGAATTTGAAGGTTTTGACTGTCAAATATGGTCAAAATACTACACTACCCATACAAAAGTAAATGAATACATTAAATGCGTATTTAATTATATACATCAACCCATCATTTGAAGGTTCGATCTAGTTTCAAGTTCCAACCTTGCTTCAAAGTGATCTTATCAACTTTAACACTCATTTGACAAAACAAATTGTGGCCTATCTAACTCTGTCTATGATGAATAATTTTCTTTAATCCTTAAATTGACAATTAAGGACATTCCTCCTTGCCTGTAAACACATCATCTATCTAAATTTGTGTATGATGAATGATTCCTTTAATCCATATTGACAATTAATTTTTTTTTTTTAATCCATATTGACAATTAATTTTTTTTTTTTAATCCATATTGACAATTAAGAATATTTTTAATCCATATTAAGGACAATGAATGATTTCTTTAATCCATTTTATTACTATATTAATCTCAGATTACTCTTAAATATATTATGTTTGTATGTGGAGGAGTGGAGGTAGTTTAGTACACTGAAACTAAATTCTTATTTTTTCTTACTTTGTCATTAATTATATCATGTTTTGGGTTTAATTTTTTTTAATGTTACATTTACTCCAAATCTTATTATCTATAATAAAATTTATTTATTTAAAAATATATATGGAAAATGAAGTTTTATATTTTCTATTAATGTCTAAAATTTATTAATGCTAAGAAAGGCATCTTAGAGGAAAATATGATTTATACAGGGTTCACAATTTTATTTATTTTGCTGCTTGTACAAAGATATCACCTGTTATATAAATAAAAACAATTATAATATGCACTTAAATAAATTTAATCAAAATTACTAAAATATTGTTACAACATACTCTCCTACACGCAGCTTCTAAGTTATTCACTCATTTAATATAAATACATACTCTCTAACACGCAACTTCTAAGTTATTCACTCATTTGAAAGTGATATCGTTAACAAGGTACCCTATTAATGTATGCTATGCTAAGGAGTGAAGGCAAGAGTTACAACTTTTCAAACTCAACAATGGCGGAGCAGAATTCCAGGTTACTGTCACATAGTTTCCCTAGTATGTTTCTCTGGTCTCCTTCCATGTTAATGGTTAGTATTGTTCTGTTTACACTTCCCTGGTTTCCAGTTTCCACTACTTTCCCCCTTTTTTAGCCTCTTATCACTGTTTTTTCCTCTCTAGGGGTTGTACCCGCACTCACCATAACCCTCCCACTTACTGACCGTCACTCATTTATTTACCATTATTAGTCCTTGGTTCCCAGACAGGGAACATTTCCACATCCGATCGTTGGAATGTTCTTGGTCTGACCTCTGGCACGAAACTTCCAATGGAGCCCAGATGGCGGGGATCCTCCCAACCGCCAGAACCAGATGACATAACAAATCATGTAGCAGCCTTAATGAAACCTACGAATGAGGTAATGTGGTAGCAGTCAGGTCTTCTCGCCAAGGTAGATGCACTGGACACTGGTACATCATCCTTAAATTCCACTCTGCCAGATGGGACAACCCTCCTTCATTCTTCCTCTAACGATTTACCCAGTTTCCCTCCCCCTCACTTCGACACCCTTCCTGATCTAAATCACTCTGCACGTAAAAACTCTAAGGTTTTCTTTGCATCCAGTGGAGATATTACACACAGTGTGAAGGCTTCTCTTCCTACATACACCAAGGTTACATAATCCTCTAGGAAAAAAATTAATACTCGGAGGCTGTGGAAACCTGTCAAGACACACCAGAAACTAGTTATGGGCTCATATGTTGGGCTGGAAGAGGTTGCTCAACTAGCCCTCTGCGGTCTTGTTGTAAGGTTCTCCTACCGATTTCTAAGCGATATCCCTATACAAGAATGGGTCCAAACCCATTGGTTTCCCCTTCTGGGCTACGTGCCAGAAGTCCTCTATTTGGCCATAGGCTGGCTTGCTTTGATTTGCAAGTCTCTGGAGGACCAAACCAAGCTATTAGAACACAGATGGATTATGGGAGGCATTAGCCTCATGAAAAAGAAATGGCGTGTAGCATTCAACCCGACCGTCGATTATTTTCAACACCGCCACCTGTGGGTGCTCCTTCTGGGCCTCCCCATTCACTTGTGGAATGAACCTGCACTCAAGGATGTAGCCAACTCTCTGGGTACTTTTATCTCTGTGGATAATGTCAATTTGAAATCTACAAACAGGAAAGTGGCTCGTGTTATGGTCAATATAGACATACGCCATGGTTTACCGAAAGTTTTAGAGATAGACTAGCGTGGCAGTAAAACCATCCAACATCTTGATTATCTTGACATTCCCTTCAGGTGCAGCCTCTGTCACAGAACTTGTCACCTTCTTCAGGATTGCAATGGTTGGAGCTCTCTGGAAGAAACAAAAGAATTTGAACAACAAGATTTATTATATAACTCGTCTCCGAAGACAACCAACAATGTTTTCAGAGATTTCCATTTCCCTGCGGAGGTTTCCAGCCCTTCCATTCCTCTGGATACGATTATGGGTAATCTACTTTCACATTGCCCTTTGTTTTTTTCTACTTTAACGTGTTTGGAAAGGGAGGTTTTGGATGCTTCAGATTGGTTGAAGGTGAATACTACGTTTTAGTGGGGACCCCTGAAGGGGGTTACGATGGTTGTTGGGGCAGTTGATAAGGACACCATTATACAGAAGGAAAAAAAGCTTGATATTTTTCTACAACTAGTCCTAGACGCACATGATTCCCCTAGGGTTCCGCTTCCCATAGAAATCTCTTCTACACCAAACACTTCCTCTCCAGCACAGGAGAAATCTCAACTTTCTTTTCCCCCGACGTCTGCACCCGTTTACCACCTCGATTCTTCTGCCATTCTTCCCGGTTATCAAGAATCTGTGGAAACAAACTCTTCTTTAAATGAGGTTCTTGACTCCTTAATTCCTTACTTGTGTGACCACTCATTAACTATACCTATGCCAGCATACTTGGGTAAGTCAGTGTATAAAAAACTGCCACTTGATGGTACAACCAACACCTCCCGATCAGTTGGTTCGGGCTTAGGAAAAGAATATGCTTGTGTTGTGGTGGGAAATCCCCCTACAGACTAGCATTTAGGGTTATATTATGCATGAAGATAAGACCGAAATAATCCTACTTTCTACCATCATCCCATACTTAATTCCCATTTATTTTAAGCAAATACATGGTTACACGAACATACGTTGTTCCGGATGTTCGATGTCGATCCTACTTCACGCTTAATCACTTGTTGGTAGCTATCCTCTCAAGATTGACCTGCGTACTAAACAAACAAAAAACTCTACATGCATTTGTTCTATAGATTAATGGGTTAGAGATTCAAACATATATTCACTAAACTATGAAGAACTCATATAGTGGGACGGGAAAAGCATTTCTTTATTATTAACTTTAATGAATCAACTTACAATGTCGAGACTGGCCATTTCTCTACGAGCCTGGTCCTGGGCTCCTCTTCAAATGTCCTCCAACTTCTTTACTTTGTATCTCTCTTTGCATAAGGATGGCTAAAGGGTTGGGACAATGAGAATGTGCAATTGGGTAGAGCTTCTTTACTCTTATTCTCCTCTTCCAAATGAGACCCTTAACCCTTCTTTTATAGTTTAGAAGAAGCTAGGTATTTGGACGAACCCTCGGCCATGCATGGCCGGGAGTTTCAGTTAACTCACCCAAAGCTATGTTTTCCATTGACAACTTTCCTTTTTTTGTGGTTTTGTAGGTCCACGCGGGCTGGTTTAGGTCAGCTAGCATGTATACGCATTTAGTAATGGAGTAGGGTGTGTGGGCCTTTAAAAAAGAGGTTTTTTAAAGAGTTGTTCAATACTTCTTTGGAAAAGAAGGGATCTGAGATGGCCTGATGCCAGGTAAGCATGTATGGTGAAAATTAGGGTTATAATAGATGCCCCCTAATGTTTGAGGTCAGAATAGCATCTGGTGGCCAAAACACATTACCAATATTTATTGATGTGCTAAACAAGTGAGCCCAGGGACTAGGAACCGAGATGCGTCATCTGCAAAATAACAAATGTCTCACCGAGGCAGGCATACCCATGCTCGGGATAATATAGAATCATGGCTACCAATCAAATACACTGTAGATCCATGTCAAATAAATATATAAAGTGTAGCCGTGAACAATACACAACGAAGCTACATCTCAAAATAAAAAAGATATACATATAGAGTATCCATCTTCTAGAAGCCGATATTTCCTAATGGTTGGAGATGAGATGTTTAGAGCTCGAGCAACAACTTCAAAATATTCAAAACTCAAGGTAGGAGTGTAATATGAGTGTACAACTTCACTACCCAAAGGTCTTCGACAGCTTGTTGATCATGGATTAGATAATCTTGATGATCAGACTGAAGGCTTCATTGATTTCGAACAAGGACTTGATTGGACATTTAGGATGGCCGGGTATGAGGGCAAGAGACAAATTGCAGAGGGGCCAACTCAGGATTGGTAGAAACTTCCCTTGGACAACAGCTCGACAAATGATGAGACTTAGGCAGCATGGCATTAATCATAAGTTTACGAAGCAGGAGGCAACACAAACTCTCCATATGTTTGGAAGAATAACCAAATAGAGGAGGACACAACTCTATGTAGTGAGAACAACTTCCTAAGGTCGTATTACATACCATAGTTTGACGAACAAACAGACATATGTTATTTTTCCAAGGGTGACTCATTATGCTGCCAATAAAGAAAATACTTTACCCTTCCTCTTTTTGGGGTCTATTTGATTTTTTTGTCTTTTTCAATAATTTTGGAAAAAAGAATAAAGGAATGTTACGTTACAATGGAGGAACGAGTGTTACAAACATACAAGTTATAGGTGCAAGGACAAGACTGATGTTTAGAATAATGATACTTGGGAAAAATCCTTCAAGGGCCAAGGGCGTTAATACACAGAAGCAAAGTGCTACAAGGCTGGCATATAAGTTATGCAAAGACGGTTAACAAAACACACAATGGTAACATCCTTCGATGTAAGTTTAATGAGCCCAGAGAAGGTAAACTCGGTTGTTTTTCATATTCTGAAAAAACATAAAAGGAGACTCCATTGGGGTACCTTTTTCAAATATAGTCTAGTCGGTTCGAACAAGGGGTAAGCTAGCACCAAAAAGACGTCTATTCAAAACCATTTTAACGAGTCTGATAAGGACAAGATCACTCGGCCATTATTTAAGTTTTAAGGATCCTGAAAAAAGCTTAACTATTTACTTTGTCAGGAATGTTCTTCTGGACCAGTTTAACGAGTGTGAGAGAATAAGGTCACTCGACGATCTTTTCAATTTTAGGGAGTTTGAAAAGAGCTTAACTATGGACTCCATGGGGGTTCCTTTTTCGAAAATTTAGTCCCTCAGGCCCAAAAAAGGGTTAAAATAATACCTGAGAGTACTCTTCTAGAGAACTGAAGTTCCATAGAGTATACCTTTGTTCGTACAGTTGACCGTCCAGATTGAAAAAGGGGTAAACTACCGCCGGACAAACGTGACTTCAAATTTCAGTTTAACGAGCGTGATAGGCCACAAGATCGCTCGATAATCCTTTCATGTTTAGAGGGTCTGAAAAGGGCTTAAAAGAAGACTCATAGAGGTTACTTTTCTCAGTTAATCTAGACAAGATCGAAAAGCATAAATGCGGTCTTGCCGGATGTTGCTTTCGGATCTCAAAGCTAGCTTGAAAAACAACAAAGTTAGCTCATAATCGACACTTTATGGGTTGATGTCAGATATCTTCTCGGGAGAGCAGTTTGCTCCGACGAAAACATTGTCTACGATGCCAGGGGTTCTGGAGAGATTTATACGTACCGTTTCAGCGATAGTTGCCATATTACCCTCAACATAAACCTCGTGTGTAGCTAAGGGATTAATAGAACAAGATCTACCTCCCGTCATTGTCAAGGTGAATTCTCTAGCTTCGATTCTGCTTAACTCTGAGAGGAAGTATGATCTATGATGAAGATCTTGCCAGGGTTTGTCCGGACTAGTCATTGCCTCAATTATAGCTTCATCAGAGGGAAAGACTAAGTCTAATGAATCGATGTGAGCGAGAGAACCCTGAGCCCAAATAGGCTCTAGTAGTGGATCGAACTCTTGTGCAGGAGTTGGATCAGTGTTGGGTAAATTTTGTTGGACTAAAGAGTACGCTACTTCAGTTGCGGACAAGGGCATGGACATGCTCGGGTGCCCTGTCCCATCCATCGTGACTGATGGGGAAGGAAGTATCCACGGATCATTGAAGTAACTCATGCGGAATGACAAAACTTGAAAAATCTCAACCTTATGGTGATTGGATATAAACTTGATATCTCCTTGAGGGGGTGGGTAATCGAAGGTACCCATTAAAGATGGACCTAAAACAACCCCTACGTTGGCTACACCTAGTTGAGGATTATCAATCATCGGGACCGTGGATGCCCCCAATGAAGGGTCAGGTCTGGAGAAAGACAACTGATCAATGGTCACTATCTGGACCTCGTGTGGAAACAACAAGACCCAAAAAACTGTAGCAACCACAGCTTGCATGGCATAAGTCCAACTCCTTCCTAACAAGAGGTTATAGTTGAGGGGCACATCGACTACCTTGACTTTGACACACACGATCTTCCCTCCTAACTACATGGGGAAAGAGGGAATGACACCATGTGGTCAGAATGAACGACCATCGAAAGCAGTGAGGAGAGTAGGTGACGGAGACAAAATGGGTTGGCCAACGACCTTCCAACATGCTAACGACATAACGCATGTCAAGGCTCCCTCATAGACCACCGTGCGTAAGATATTCCGAGTAAAATTTTTGTGGGATAAGCCACTACTATCTGAAACGCTATGTGGTAAGGCAGACAAGGTTTTAGGTCGGTTGTATCCAGCATGATTGTACCCGGATTACAAGTCTCAGTAGATCCTAAAGCGGTTAACAAGATTTTCCTCTGGGAAGGGAAACTTTGGAGGACCTCCAAAGCGGACATCGCACAAGGGGTTTGTGATAAATCTTCCACCACAGAATAGTTCTAGGCAGCCCTTGCGTTTGGGTTGTGAGAAGATTTTTTGAACGCGCCTTTGGGAATGTGTGTCATTGTTTTGCCCAACGTCTTCTCAATCTGTAGAGGAAGAGATGGGCATTCAACTTCTTTGACCTTCTCAGAAGTTCTTGGTGTACTATAGTCATGCGCTCTAGTCAATATAAAAGCATCACCCTTCACCATATATACATTCGCGGATGTGGGGTTGTTTGAAGACAGAGAGGGTCCTTGGCTGCCCCCTTCCGTGCTTGCAGAGGCTTGTGTTAGATTTTTCCCATGTTGAAATGGATTCATTAACACAGCAGGATGTTGCTACGTCACAAACTTTTGGGCTTCTGCAAGCCGAGGACATAGATGGGTCGGGTGGTCTTCTACGCATAATTTGCATGGATATCTAGCCTTCCGTTTCTCAGTGTTGTCCCCTCCAGCATTATCAGTAGTTTTTTTTATCCCCCTTACCCTTCTTTCGTTGTTTTTTTTTTTTCCCTCAGGCTGCTGGGTGGCCTTTGGATTAGTCAATTGTACTGTGTGTACATGCAATGTTTTGGTAGGGGGAGTAGCCAAAGCTGTAGTTTGGTTGGCCACTGTGTGTTGTATAGACAACTGCTGCAACTGCTTCGTCAATTGCTCAGTGGGCTTTGTTTGTGCTGAACCAACAATACCATCGGCATGTGGTCCAACTCTCTGTTGGGTGTTATCAAGTATTGAGCATGGCGCATCTGGCAAGATCTTGTATAATAAACTAGACTGAGAATAGATTATCTCAAGTTGTTGAGCTCTCATGATGGCGTCTTTTTCGGAAAATACTCCCGACGTCGCGACGTTTTTGGATAACTGTGGGACCAAAGACTTAAGAAACCAATCGAGCAGGAATGTTGGTGGTATTGGTACCTTAATTAAACTCTTTCGGCATCTCCATTCTCGAATGTGATCAAAGATATGGTCTGCTTTTGTTTGTGAGAAATTGGCCAGCAATTCGGTGCCAGTGTCGTATCTCACAAGTAACTGGAAATGGTTTAGGAAAGCCATCGCCAGTTCGCCGAAGGAAGAGTATCTTGAGCGATCGAGCTCAATGTACCATTTCATAACACTCCCAATGAGGGTACGTTGAAACAATTGCAATTGTACGGAGTCGTATTTCAATGAGTTAGATGAGCACCAAAGATGTAAGGTAGTCACATGATCTCCTGGATCTTTGTTAGGCTTGGATTCAAACTTTGGGATGTCTGAAGGAAACTTCGTCGGCATAGGAGGCCAACACGGATCGTGACAGATAGATTCATTCAACAACCTTGTCAAATCTAGAAAATGCAAAGTTGCCATGAAGGGTAGTTTGGGTTGTTGGTGATAACCTGGGAAAAAGGGGCTTGGAGTTTGACTGGCACCAAGTTGCCAGGAAAAGTTCGGTTGCTGGCTCAGATTCTAGTAGAAACCATGGCCATGGATAGAGTATGGATTTTTCGTGTGCGGAGACATCATCATCTGCTTTCCAAAATAGGACATAGATGGTTGGGCATGCATTACATTCGAAGGACTTTGGAAAGGGTTGCCCCTTGTCGGTCCGTGGGGATAGGCATAGTGCTTTGTTTGGGGTTCGATTGATTGTGAAAAGAATTACCCTAGATCGACATTCCTGACGAGGGAACTGATCCCTGCCAAGAATTCCAATGCCCTGATGTGGAAGAAGTTCCTAGGTGTGCCCCTTGTGCAGGAATAGTACCCTGCATAGGAATAGGTTGTCCGAAACCAGGGTTGCCCCCAGTTGGGAAAGTAGCTGACGAGAAGGTGTTGTTACCAAATGCACCGAATAAAGAAAATGGTGTCAAACCTACTAACATATTATGTGAAGGTGGTCCTTAACTCCCCCCTCCAAATAAACTATGATGTGCAGGTGGCTCGATGGATTGCTGATGTGTGCCACCGAGGGAAGGGGACGAAGGAGGTATATGACCTCCCCCGTAAGGGAAAGCATTAAAAGGAGTAGGAGTTCCGCTCATGTGTGCTTGCAGAGGAGCATTAGAGCTCCCTGCCCCCATACCTGAAGTCTGTGAAGTGGAGTAGGAAAGTACAGGACTTGTACCTGAACCAGGCATCTCGTATGAGAACGGAGGGCCTATCGCACTTGGTGTGAAAGGGGTTGTGGCCGTCGCCAGAGACGGGATCATACCACTATGCGATGTAGAGGCAAACGAGACCATGGTGGATCGGACTGGTGATGGTGGGTTAGGAAGTGGGAAATCTCCTGTGGTGACAACTGTAGTGGGAATTGAAGAATTCCTAGAAGGATTAACAACATTTGTTTCCATTGTTGTGTGCAAAATTGTCTGGCACTCGTAAGGATGAATTGGTACGATGGTGGGTGCCAAAAGATTAGTGGTGGAGGTTTCAACCAGACCAAAAGATTTTGCTGCAAGGTCTAAAACGGTCGATTCCTCTTGATGTTGGTTGGGCACAATTTCTTGTGACCCGATCACTTCAAAAGACCCTTGTTGGTCTAGCTTTCACCTTAGTGGTGGCGGGGGTGGCTACAGTGTAACCAACGGCACACCAAGAAGCCTTCGTGACTGGCAGAGCTTGTGACCCTCCACTGTGTGAGAATATCAAAGACACTCTAGGGTGTTCTAAGCATTCAAAAGCAACACACACTAAAAAAGTCCCTATAAGATAAGATAGGCAAACACTAAATTAATTGGAAGAACAGTTACAACAACCAACACTAGAGCAACTTACCGGTGCAAGTGCAACTTGAAAACGAAAACACCCTTCAGGTATACTCTGCAAAGCGTGGCCCGATGTATGTCCTAGGTACCGTGGTATTGTAAATTCTAACCTTGTACAATATCTACTGCAAACTGATATTCAGAAAAGAACAGAAAATATACAATGGCAAATACAAACATTACACAGAGATTTTTCACCTGGAAACCCAAACCGGGAAAACCAACATATATTATATTCACACATTGTTTACAATACAATATACATATAGGAGCCAGTGGCATCCAAAAACCTAACCCGATGACCTGGATTAGTCCAAAACCCTAATTTATTAACTGGAAATAGAAAACCATTGGCAAAAAACCATGTGCCGAAAAACCACCTAATATCATGTGGTCCCGGAAATATGTCGTCCCGAAATTTTTTTTCCGGGGGCACTGCCCCCAAACCCCCGCGCGGGGGGCTCTGCCCCCCTCTAACCCCCCTGTACTCCCGGTGCAGATGCTCAGACACTACTACTCGTAAAAAGAATATAACACATACCCAACATTCTCCCACTTGTTGTTTTCTTTGCACACAGGGGGTTACAAGGTTACATAGTCAACAATCCAGGGCAACAATTCCCATGGATCCTCTACACCAAGAGAACTTCTCAGTGCTCAAAGATTTTGTTAATGAATCTGTAACATTCTTCAAAGTGTCCACCTTTATCAGTGATACTTTCTTTTTTTCAATCATGTCTCTTACAAAGTGATATTGAACATCAATGTGCTTTGTCTTTGAATGATAAGAAGGGTTCTTTGCCAAGAAAATTGCACTCTGACTGTGACACTCTATCCTTACAACTTCTTGTACCAACCCAATACCTGAACACAATCTTTGTAACCATACTGCTTCCTTACTTGCATGAGTGGTTGCCATGTATTCAGATTCTATAGTTGAA
>JZKD02S0127960.1:257534-286905 GCA_000966675.3 Picea glauca
TCTCTGGCTGCAACCAGATGGAAGCTACAACTCCCTGTGTTCAAGCACCCACTTGAACCTATGAGGACAACAGTCCTCCCTAGCACCTCCCAACCACCCTGAAATATAAATCTTTTCTACTGAAACTTATTACAGTGATATATTGTTCAACAATGGCTTACCAGACTCATCACTATTCTGCTGCATTTGGTTGCTCTGTCTGCCTCACTGCCTTCCTACACACATGACTTGCGGTATCTGTTCTTCTACTTTTTATGCTCTGTGCGCCATGTCCATTCACTGCACAGATCCTCTTCTGTTCAATTCAGCTGCTGCACTCTCCTCCTTCTTCACACATGAATCACCTTCAACAACAACAACCATAGCAAAAACCAACATCAACAACAACTCCTTCTCTTCTCTGTACCGTGTATATATAGATTTTTTGCATCTGGTGCATGAAATACTCGCCATTCCTCTGCATTCTCATACCGTGCCAATCTCCTCCACCTCTCAAGTGCTCTTCCTGATCATCATCGTGACTCTTCAGCTTCTCTGGTGATTCACCCCATGCGTCTATCATCACTGGGTGTTAAGCCAAGATTCCTTTTTCTCTCTGGCAGTTGAGACTCTTTGTCTTCTGTGTTACAATCAAGCCAGCCTCTCTGGCAGTTGAGACTCTTTGTCTTCTCTATGACAGTCAAGCTCACCTTCTCTGTTTCAGTTACAGGCCTCAATGCCCATCTAGTTGTCAATCGCCTTCACGAACATCTTCATCCCTCTTGAAGATTCCCAGCGAATCTTCACCTTCTCTGTCAAATCATCCCAAGTGTCTTTGAGTCCTCTGGCTGAAACCAACAGTGGTTTCTGGAAGTAATACTATGTCGTGTTACAGTATCCCTCCAATCTCCTTCAGGTTTATTTGCATCGTTGGATGAACTTTATTAATCTTGCCTTTAAATCAGGTTTCGACATTTTGGCATTCCTATGCCCAAGTGTCTTGACACTTCATGTCGCGATCTCCAAAGATTCTATACAGAGCTTTTCTACACTAGCTCCTTCCCCAATGTGACTATGGTCATAACCAAGCGCCTATGCAAAAAGCGCTTTTCGCAAATTTTCATTTCGTGGATCTGGAGATGAGGCATCTCGACTTTCCAAGTCGCGATCTCCGAAACCCCGAAATGGAGCTTATCTAGAATGACTCCTTCCCTTCTCATGACCATGGGTTGTGACCACAGCCTTATGCATAAGGCGCTTTCATGATTTCACATTTTTTGAGTCTGGAGATGAGACATCTCGACTCTCCAAGTCGCGATCCCCGATACCTCGAAATGGCGTGGGATCAACGGTCCTAATCAAAGCTTGATTCAACGGCTGTGATTGAATCACAATTTCGCATATCGCGAAATTGACATTCTTGTTGCATTGTTTACTTGCCTCTCCATGTTGTGATCCTCGAAACTCTGATATGGAGTTAGATCAACGGTCTAGATCTGAGCTTGATTCTATAGCTGCGATTGCATCGCAATTTCGCATATCGCTAAATCAGAATTCTTGTTGCATTGTTTACTTGCCACTCCATGTTGCGGTCCCTGAAACTCCAACACGGACTGGAATCAATGGTCCAGATCAAAGCTTGATCTGATGACTCATATTACATCGCGATTTTACATATCGCGATATCAGTATTCTTGATGTTAATAATCTTTGACATGTTCAACTCGCGATCCTCGAAACTCCGACATGGAATGGAATCAACGGTCCAGATCAAAGCTTGATCTGACGGCTCAGATTACATCGTGATTTCGCATATCGCGAAATCGGGATTCCTGTGGTGAATTTTCTTTGACAACTTCAACACTCGATCCTCGAAACTCCGACATGGACTGGAATCAACGGTCCAGATTTGATCTTGATTCAACGGCTGCGATTTAAGTCGCAATTTTTCATATCGCGAAATTGGGATTCATGTTGCATTGTTTCTTTGACATCTCCAACACGCAATCCTCGAAACTTCGACATGGTGTAAGTCTGTTGACGTCACATGTGTTAAATAACTGCCATGTGTCACCCTGATTCATGACTTACATGTGCTTGGCATGTTGAATTAGTCTGACACTTGTCATTACCTAGTTGTGCCACGTGTTCCTAGCTGACGTGGTTTGTTAACGTGAGTCGGATCGACGGTCCAGATGTGATCTTGATTTGACGGCTCAGATTACGTCACGATTTTGCATATCGCGAAATCAGGATTTCCGTGGATGATATTACTTGTCATCTCCAACTCTCGATCCTCGAAACTCTGACAGGGAGTCGGATCAACGGTCCACATAACCCCCTGATATGGATGGTCCTCCTGCTTTCAGGATTTTGTGAGCCCTCTACTCCATGCACTTTAAAGATCATGCATGTTCTCCTCGATACAATGGTGGTCAGACCCTGTGCTCAGATCTAACACCTGAGATCTATCCTCCTCGTCAACATGCTCTTCTTGTCTTTATTCAGATCTGACGGCCCTCATGCTGTCGGGAATTTTGGATGGGATCCAATGATCAGAAATGCTTCACAAACTTTATTGGACTTCATCATGCCTGATCAATAGTTTATATCAATCCTCGATTTGACGACTGAGGATTGTTGCATTTAGACAATTGTTGCGTTGCTAGTCATCCTGACTATCATTGCGCTGCTGATCATCGTTGCTATACTCAACCCATCATCGTTTCTGTACTTGCCATCAATGACAAGCATACACTATGTGTAAAGCATACCAAACATCCTCTACACTATCTCTTCTGATCTTATCGAGGTTGCTCTGTAGCGTCTTCCCAAAATACTTCTGGTGCCCGTCTATTACATTCTTCTTATATTCATGCCATCTTCACTGTTGTACTTTCCATCAATGACAAGCATACGCTACCATTTAAACATTTGCCAACACAAAATGTTGGAATGGCGCGAGAAAGAGCACGAGGAGGAAGACTACTTTGTCGGGAAAGACCTGAGAATGGTGATGGCCCTCTGGTAGAGTGGGTTGTTGAAATTCTTCAAGATCCAGGGTATGAGGGCCCAACTAAGACTACTTGAGTACCTAGTTCACATGTGGGATGTGAACGAGCAGACATTTCATGTGGGTGCTCACACTCTTATGATAGATATTGAGGATATCTATTTCTTAACAGGACTATCTCCCCATGGATCCTGAGTAACACTTACAAGTAGCAGGGGTGGCGGTGAGCCTATGAACCACTATATCGGTGAACATTGTTTACCAGGTACCCATAAACATAGCGGTAAAGTCACTATAAGAGATGTCTGAGACTTGCCTATATGAGCCATCCTCTATACCATCACATGCATAGCAGGGAGTGAAACTCCCCATATGGCTCTTAAGAGGTATTTTCAGTATGCACTGGAGTGTATGGAGCCCCGAGTCTTCAACTAGTGTGAAGGGGTTCCTAAAAGTATGAAAAAATAATTGACCAAGTGGAGGAGTGGTGGGTTGAAATAGTTCGGATACGGGTCGATTTTGGTATCCTTCTTCCTAGAGAGGTTCCTTGTTTTGCGCTGATAGGTAGAGTGGGGTATACCTTCCCCACAAGATCCAATAATGAAGAGGTGGGTTGAATTCATGGAACAACATGCAACCGGTCCCATCATTAGATATAACGATGTCTTCTTCGACTGGTTGAGAACTCAAATGCTCATGGTCGACGATTATGTGTATTCCAGACTAGAATTTCGTGGAGATATGGACCTATCTCTTCCTGAGGGTTCCCAATGGGGGGACATAGGTAAGAAGGAAATTTTAATTATGATGTTTTTATGATTTTTAATGATATAAAATGATTTTTATGTTGTTTATCCGATGACTAATAAAACACTCTTTGATGATGTATATGTGGGACCTTATTGTCCTCCAGGTTCATCCCCTATCCATAGGAGAGGGGAGAGAGGTGACGTAGCAAGAGTAGCTGCTGCTGACTTCAAGACCCTAGGAAAAAATCTGGAAGGACTCACGATGAACATCCCAAATGCCTCTATAGATAATATTCCGAGGCATTACCAACGCCATATAGTGGGCATGTCTGCTTCCATCGATAGACTTTTCCATAGAGTATCACAGGTAGTCACATGTTATAATGAGCAACATCCTTGATGCTCTATTGTATATGAATCCATTTGCTTCACATTTTTGATATTTTGGTCTTCGGACAAAAACACTTTTTGTAAACTTTTATCGTTATATATATATATGAGGCTCCTACCATCTTACTTGTTTTATGTAAAAAAATGTGATTGGATTTTATAAATGTCTTAAGTGTTTGTCTAACACATAATTAGCCAATGCATCTCTTAATGTATTTAGACATCTAGGAATGTGTTGATATTCAATGTAATCAAAATGACGTTCCAAGAGGCAAACTCGTAAATATACCCTTAATAAAGTAGGACTCTGGATAGAATAAACATTACTCAACTGTAAGACTACTAGCTGTGAATCCAGTCGTACAATAAGATGGCATATTCCAAGTGAAACAAACTTGGTCAATAATTCGATGACTGCACTGTATTCCGCAATATTGTTGGTTGCATGACCAAGGCATACACCATGTAGACTGATCAATTCGTCTGTAGGTGCATAGATTTCCCAAGAACCAGATGCTAAGTTTTGAGTACTGCGACTAGCGCTATCAGCGAAGCCAATGTAGGGTAGTGATGACACCAACATCTGAAAATCAAGCACAATGCAAGGTAAGTGGTTGAAAGGTGGAACCAAAAAATGAAAAATCACACAAGAGTATGATACACTAAAAATACACAACACTCATGCAAAAGTGACTTAAGAATAGTACTTCTTCAAGTAAATCCCATTTCTCGGTTCACTCAAAGGAAATCCATCATAATCTACCAGCTCATAAGATCCCTTCTCCAATGCTCATTTGACAATATAAGGACCCTGCCACATAGGCTTGAATTTACCAGCCCCTAGCAAATCATGATCTTGATTATAGAGAAGAACTAAATCACCTTCATAAAAAACACGTGGCTTGACATGCTTTTCATATTTGGATTTGACACATTTCTTCTTAATTTCAATAACTAAGGCGACATCACGATGGGTTTCATCTAATTGCATCAAATACAACAGACGTTCCTCTGCAACAAAGGTGTTAGGGAGATGTTCGATGACTAGATTCAGAGATGGTATCTCACATTCAATCGAAAAAATTGCTTCGATACCATAGACTATCTGGAAAGGTGTGAATCCCATGGAAGACTTAACGAATTTTTGATAGTCCCATAATGCTGAGAAAAACATTGTGTGCCAATTTGACTTATGAATTCCTACCATCCATCGAAGCATAGTAGTGAGAAATTTGTTAATTGCTTCAACTTGGCCATTGGCCTGTGGATAATGGGGGGTTGAGTTTTCATGGCGAAGACCCAACTTTTCAGTAAGTTCAGACATCATAAAATTTCTAAAATGACTACCATGATCAGTAACGATGGCTTGAGGGACACAAAATCTAGTAATGATATGATTGAATATAATAAAGCTGCAGTTTTCTCAGTATTATCAAATGTAGGCATCGCCTTGGCCCATTTAGTGAAATAATCCACATCTACAATAATGTACCCATGCCCCCTGACCGAGTGAGGCTTACATGTCATGAAGTTGATGCCCCATTTAGAGATCGAACCAACGGAAACTACATGGTGAAGAGGAGTAGGGTGTGATTGGATCTTATTGTTATATGTTTGGAAAGCATGGCATTTTTGGATGATAGTAATGAAATCCTTAAACAATGAAAGACAAAAATAACCAGCTCGTAAGATCTTTTGGGGAGTGGCATACCCAGACATATTGCTACTTGCTCTAGAGTGACAATCATTCAAAGATTTCTCAGCTTCATTGTAGGTCACAAAGTTTTTTATGGGATTAATTGGTAAACAAAGACATAAACAGATCTCCCTAGATCAACCCAGAACTAGAACAAAACAAAAAAAAATATGATGATTTCCCTAAGCTCTAATTATTGAGTTTACTATTTAACAAGAGATAGATAACATACCGTTTAAATGTCATTTCCTCTTGTCATTGCCATCCTAGATCCACTCCGGTGCTCCTTTGATATTGAATTTGCAAGGGAACACAAGACAACCAAAGTGAAAGAAATATAATATACTCAACAAGAACCTATGTATGTGATCAAGGAATCATACAATAAAACAAGACTAGTTTTATGGGAAAGAAACATATCACTGTATCATATTTAAATGAAAGTGGAGATTACAACCAAAGCCTTAATATCAAAAGGTCCCCTTTCGATGGCCCTTTTCTCCAACACACACTCTTTCTCCAAATCCTTTGAATGGAGAAGATCCACCATGTAGCTTGTAGAACTAAAGCAAAGCTCCCAAGAAGAAGTAGAAAATCTCCATACAAATATTAGACTATTCAACCTTATCCTTTTCCATGAGACATCCCTCTTTATATAGGGTGAAAGAGAGATGGTTGAGGATATTAGGATGATCCCACCAAATCAGAGAAGCGAGTGAGATCCAAACCGTTCGGAGGCCACCTCATCTTCTAGAAGATCCCCTTCTAGAACTTTTGTGAAGTTTGACTTTTCCTTGGATTTTGACATCATCGCACCCTAGGTATAGTGCATCCTATAGATACATCATAGTCCATCTCTAGAGAAGGATGTGATGATTAGGGATCGTCGCACCCCTTTCATTTTGTAGGGTGCGACAACCTTCCTTAATAGGGTTTTTAAGAAGAGAAAGCCAATCAGTTTCCTCATGGAAAAAGACTCTTTTTGGGAACATGAACACATGTTGTCAATGGATCACTGGGGTGACCAAAATAATGTGTAACAGCTGCTAGAGCCAATTTATCAACATGTGAATAATGGAGCTCGAGACCAGATAGACTCTTTCTCAGATAATATATCACATGTTCGTCATCGTTAGGATCCTCTTGAACTAACACCATAGCAATAGTGGAAGTAGAGGTAGCCAAATAAATGATATAGTCTCGGGAATAATTCAAAGGATGCAAGAGAGGTGTATGGGTTAATGCATGCTTAAGAGCATCAAAATAGCATTGAGCAGTGTCATCCTAGATGAAATGAGTGTCTTTCTGCAACAACCTCATAAATGCTTTAGTGAGTTCGGTGTAATTACATATAAAATGGCGACAAAAGTTTGCTTTCCATTGCAAAATTTGTAGTTGGGTTATATTGTTGGGAGGGGGTAAAGCAAGAATATCTTTGACTTTCAAGGGATCCACCCTAATCCCATCTTTGGAGATGATGAATCCGAGGATTTGACCTGATTCAATAGCAAAGATACATTTATGAGGGTTCAAATGGATATGGTAAAACCAACATTGAATAAAAATGGCCTGTAAATGACAAATATGGTCTTTTCGAGTAGACAGATGAGCGAGTAAATCATCGAAGTAAGGTTCCACAATATGTTTGATATCGTGGAAAGCATACAACATGGCCCGCTGGAAAGTAACACCAATGTTTTTAAGGGAAAAGGGTAGCTTCCGATAAGAGAACATCCCCCAAGGGCATATGAAGGCTATCTTATGCTGATCAACTAGTAGAATATTGATCTAGTTATACCCTAAGAATCCATCCATGAAGGAAAATATAACGTTGCCAGTGCAATTATCGATGATTTGGTTGATAAAGGGTGTTGGGTAATTGTCTTTTGGACAAGCCTTGTTGATATCCCTATAATCGATACAAAAAAAAATGGTTCCTTGTTTTTTAGAAATCGGAACGATGTTAGAAACCCATTCCGTCAAGGGGACATGATAGGTAAAGCCAGACTTCAATAGTTTTTCAACTTCTTCCTTTATGGCCGCAATTTTCTTAGGATGAATTGTGAAAAGTTTTTTCCATACAGGTTTAACACCTGGGTAAGTTTTTATCTCATGCACAATGATTGATGGATTAATCCCTGACATTTCTTCATAACTCCAAGCAAATACATCGCATTTTTTTTTTAATAAAGTGGTGTAAGATTCCACTTCCTCGGGCGAACAATTAGCACCGAGATGAAATTTTTCCACAATACCTTCTTTGATCGAAATATCGATAGTGGTGGTAGAAGAGATGTTGCCTAAACTCCCCTCGGAAGTAGTATCCTGGGTAAGGATAGGATATTGGGGAGAATCGACAACACCCGGGGGAAAGATAAAGTGTGTATCTTTCTCAATTTCATCTAGACTAGGGATAAAATATGATCTACGCTCCCTCAAAGGGATGAGGGGAGCTTTGATCAAGATATCAATGCCCTGGTGCACATGCCTAGGGAGCGCTAGTGCTCTGTGAATAGACTTAGGGGAGCGCCGATGAAAACCAAAAAAAATTGTTGCATTTTAGGCTAGAAAGACAATTTTTTTCCATAAGAAGTTGACTAAATACATTTAAATGGTTTTTTTTGCATATTGCATGGATCATATAGCCATGATTGAATGGAAGGAATGCAAACATGAGTTCGACGACATCGCTACTTTTCAAAACCCTCAAGCAAGGACCGCTTTGAGAAATTGTGGTCTACTTAAGTACTTCAAACTACAAAATATGAGGAAAGAGGTATTATTACTTAAGTACCTGATTGGATTGTGGGATGATGCTGAACAAGAATTTTGTATTGGGCCACATATGCTCAAAATTGAGCTTGACAATGTGTATTTTTTGATCGGCCTCTCAAGGAGAGGGGCTCCTATCCTTTTGTCTGGACATCGGGAAATGCCTCAGCCCACTGAGGTATATGTTGCTGAGAACTGTATACTAGGATATCAATTGGTCGGTGGACGAATTATGATCAAAGATGTGAGGGATTTGGCATTGAGATCGATATCAAGAAAATACAAGCCTATGCAATCATACACAAACTTGAAGGAAACATGACAAGCATATATTAATGACAATGTTACAAGGCACTTAGAATCTGTATATACAGTTTTGACAACCTCTCCAAGTCCTCCTTGTCCAACCCCTTGCTCGAAATATCCACGATTGGAATGACAATACATTTTGTTGATATTCTCTTCACTTTTCACCATGAGAATGCCTCCTTTTATAGGCTTTGAGAGACTCAAAAAACTTAGTTATCTTGGATTAAGTTGAGGATATGACTCCATCAGTTGTGGTATTTCCCTTAGATGCAGCCTAAATCTTGGATTCGAGTCAAACCAACTCAGATCATTTCTAGCTATCCTTAGAGATAAGGGGGATTTATTCCCATGATTCTCTCAACCAATCGATGCTCCCTCAAAGCTGGCAACAGAGCGTTGTAGCACTCCCTGCTAAGTGGAAAAGGAGCACTAGCGCTCCCTGCATGTGAGTAGGGGAGTGCTGATATTCCAATTTTTTTTTTAAGATGACCATTTCTCAAGGAAAAATATTTTGCTAAGCTTGCCAAATGATGTGTTTTCCTCTTCTAACATGTCTTAGAGGATGTATCAAGTGTTTCTATGGTGTCGTTCACAATGTGACATATGAAGGATGAAAATATGACATATGAGACACTTGCGAAAAATGTGCGACACTTGCGACACTTGCGATAATGATAATGGGACATTATTGAAGTGAGGAATTTTGACTTGTAACAACTAGGAAAACTACCAAAAAACTAAAAAAAACACTGGTTGTTTTAGTGCAACTCACACATGATTTCACTCTTCAGGTCCGACAACTTGGCTCTTCAGTCTTCAACTCCAAATATGCTCCAAACACACTCGATCTTGCTCTAAAATTCACCCTCTATGGCTGCACCAGCTCCAAGCTCTCTTTCTTCCTCTTCTCTTGTTGCTCATGCAAAACATTTGACTAACTAAAATTGTTGTAGCAACCCATACAAATTTCCTCTATTTGGATCACTTTCTTGACTCACGCACTTTCCCAAGCTGATTGTACTCATCTCCCATGTGCCCAATAAATATGGTATGTGACCACTCACACCCACCCTCTTACATATATTCAATGATTGGCCTTGAGAACACTCAATCATAAATTAGAAGGTTCATATACCAATAGAAAAATTAGGAAAATGGGTTGAATTAATATGCATAGGTAATTCCCCCTTGGACCTCTCTTGGTCATTCTCTTAGACCCTCCCCTCTCTTGTGGATTAATTCAGTCCCCAATCTTTGTGCATGTCCCCTTAGTAGTTGGCATCACATTTTATTATTAAAATTTAGAAATACAATTCTCATATACATCGCTTTGGCCATAGACACACATAATATCAATATTAAGAATTAATTAAACCCAAGGATTATAGTGGGGATGTTACATTCCCCCTCCCCTACAATTATGCACCGTCCTCAGTGCACACTATGTCGATATACATACATACATGAATTTACATCACAATTTTTTAAGAAATAAAATTATGTAATATCACAACTCCAACAACAGTCCAACAATAATCTCTTGTTCCTCCCAACCCGTTGACCCAAGGAATGCATCATTCATTTATCAAGGCTAACCCAATGAATGTGATATTATTTTTATTATAGCCCCCAACACAGTTGTCTAGGACTTGGGGATGTATATCTGGAACTCTAACTGCTCAAAATGGAGTCTTTCATTCCATTCTCTTCAAAATCGACAAAAAAATGTGGGTATTGTTCCCACATGTTTTCTTCATGTTCCCATGTAGCATCTTCAGGACCGTAGCAGGTCCATTGAACCTTTACCAGCCCTCTGACCTTGTTCCTAAGCACTTTGACCTTCCGGTCCAAGATGCGCACTAGTTCCACCCAGAAATCCCCTCCGTGCTCTATCTGGATCGCATTCCTCCACCTGGATCACATTCCAATAAATTATGTGGTTAGCTTCATGGACATATTTATTTAATAATGACACATGAAATATATTATGCATTTTCATGGATGTAGGAAATGCCAACATGTATGCAACTGACCCTATATTTTCTAAGATTTCAAAAGGTCCACAATATCTTGCTACCAACTTCGATCAACTTCGTAATCATAGAAAAATTCTCTTCACTTTTACTTTAGACACACATGTTCATCCACTTTAAAATCTCTAAAAAATCTATTCTTGTATGGATAACTTTTCTGCCTATCCTGGAAAACCTTTAAATTCTTCTTAATCTTTGACATCTTCTCTTCCATTTCCTTTGACAACTCTAGCCCAACAACTACTATGTCTACTGGATTATCCCAAATCGTTGGGGTATTACACTTCCAGCCATATAATTCTTCAAACAAACTCATTTTTAATGAGGCCTGATACCCATTATTGTAACAAAATTCCACTTAGTGGATATAATACTCCCAGTTTGATGGTTGATCCATCATGTACATTCTGAGCATGTCCTCAATATCCTGTTAGTTCTCTCTATTTTCCCATCTGACTCTGGGTGATACGTTGTACTGAGATTTAAATTTGTTTCAAAGCCTTTGAACAACCCTTTCCAAAAGTTATAACTAAACTTTGGATCTTTTTATGAAACAATTTTTTGAGGCACTCCATGTAACCTAACAACTTATTTCATATATATCTTCGCGATATTTGATACCTTGTGTGTTTCTTTCACTGGAATAAAATGTGTTGCTTTAGTCAAATTATCCACCACCACCATGATGGAATCATGTTTCTTCATTGTTATGGGCATATTTGTAATAAAATCAACTATGACAGCTTCCCACTTCCATTCTGAAATGGATAATGGATACAACAACCTTGCTACATGTCTATGTTTGGTTTTCACCTTTTGGCTTTCTAGACATCAGGCTATGTAATTAGCCACTTCCTTCTTCATTCTTGACAAAATATATTGGATTCTTATAACTACAATTGTCTTTTTATATCATGGGTGCCAAACATATGGCACTTTGTACATTTCCTTCAGCACTGCATTTTTCTTCTCATTGGAATTTGGCACATACACTTAGCCTTTGTACATGAGAATTCCATCTTCTTTCAGCTCATAAAAATTAAATTTCTGCCGAAACTTACCATGTTGTTATGTTACTTGTTTTTTCAAATATTGTTGGTCTGGATTTGTTGTTGCAATGATTTGATATTTTAGATCAGTCTTATACATGCTAGTGGCTTCCATATGCACTTCATGAGCTCTCCTGCTGAGTGCAGCAACCACTTGATTTTCCTTGACTTTAATGTGCTTAATTTCAAAGTCATACTCACTTAGAAATTCTTGCCATCTAGTTTGCCTAGCATATAATGTTGGTTGTCCAAATAAATGCTTTAGACCACAGTGGTATGTCCTTAGATCAAATTTCTTCCCCATGAGGTAATGTCTCCACATTTTTAATGCAGGCACAATTGATGCTAACTCTAGATCATGGGTAACATAATTCCTTTCACGCTCCTTTAAGTTTTGAGACTCATAACATACCACATGATATTTTTGACTAAGGAATCCACCGAGCTCTTCCTTGTATGCATCAATGCACACAAAAAAAAATTCATTTGGATCTGCAATCTTCAAGATTGGTGCACTTGTCAAGATGTCTTTCAACTGTTGAAATCTCTCTTCACACTTGGAAGTCCATTCAAACTTCACTCCCTTCTTTTGCAAAGAAGTGATTGGGATTGCAATCTTTGAGAATCCTTTAATAAATGTTATGTAATAAAATACAAGACTCATGAATGATCTAACCTCTATCACATTATTTGGTGTTTACCATCCTCTGATGGCCTCTATCTTCTCAGGATCCACTGCTATCCCTTCTGCTGAAATTATATGCCCCAAGTAGTGGATCTTGTTTTGATAAAACATGAACTTATTTAGCTTAGCATACAATTTAATCTTTCTCAAAACTTGCAAAACCATTCTCAAATGTTGTTCATGTTCCTCTTTCAATTTAGAGTAGATGAGTATAACATCTAGGAACACACTTACAAACTTGTCCATGTATTCCCTGAACACTCCATTCATCAAGCACATAAAAATTGTTTGGGAATTTGATAGTCCAAATGGAAATACTGTGAATTAATAATGCCCATATCTTGTCCTAAATGTTGTATTGTTTTTGTATTATTTCTTTATTCTCACTTATTGATAGCCTGATCTCAAGTCAATCTTGGAAAATATTATTCCTCCTTTTAGCTGATCAAACAAATCATCAATCCTTGGAAAATGGTATTTGTTCTTTATTGTTACCTTATTTAGTTGTCTGAAATCAATACACAATCTTAACATTCCATATTTCTTATTTACAAAAATAACTTGGACTCCCAAAGGTGACACACTTGTACATATATACCCCTTCCTTAATAACTCTTCAAGCTGCATCTGCAACTCTTTTAATTCTGGCTTACCCATTCTGTATGGTATCTTGGACACTGGGGTAGCTCCTGACACCAGATCAATAGAGAAAACAATGTCTCTCTTTGGTGGAAATCCCGATATCTCCCTTAAAATGTCTTCAAAATCCCTTAAGACTAGATCGTCTTCAATGCTTGTGACTTTATCTCTGGCTGCCTCTTCCATTTGGGATACAAAAATTTGACATCCCTTCCTGAAACTCTTTTTCAAATGAATAGTTGAAATCTATCTAACAACTAAAGCTCTTGGAATGCCTTGAACCTTGCCTTATTTCCCTTCTTCATCAAGACATGTAATTCTTTTGTTGTAACAGTTTAAAACAACACGGTGTTTTCCAACCAATCCATGCCAATTAGACAATCAAATGAACCAAATGGTAATATTTTTGTTAGATAAACAAGATCGTGGAGCAATAAAATAAAAACAAATGCAGAGATAAAATACAGAAGATACACAATAAAATAGAGACACAGATATACGTGGTTCACCCAGTCTGGGCTACGTCCACTAGAGAAATTTTCAGGTCCTTCCTTTTATTATCCAACAAATGAAGGGATACAACCTACAATACACACGTTATAACTTCCTCTTCTTTATCTCACAATATCCTCTCTCATAATACAATATTCACAATAATACAAATCCAAAATACAATTCCCTTATAAAAGAGGATTGCCTTCTAGGGAAACAAACCCTAACATAACTTCTACCGTCAGATCTGCGACCTTATTATGAACGGTACATATTTACTATGAAATTAAAATATACATTGACAATGAAATTTTTCCTTCATGGGATTTTCCCCTGAACCCCCATCGAGGAATGTTGTCCCATGAACCCCTGTTGGGGTACCACTTGCTCCTGGACCCCCCAACCTGGGGGATGAGTCCTCTGAACTCCACAAGGGGGCAATCCCCCCATGCAACCACCCTACATAGATGGGTGTAAAACCTTCCAGGTTTTACAATCTTCATGGGGTATAAACAAGGATGAAAACAAAGACCTCTGAATCAGGAAGATAATTAGGCACCACAACCAATAATCTCCCACTTGAAGACTGATCACAACAACTCAACCGTTGTTGTACTGGATGGAATATGATCCACCTTGGACCTGGAAAATTTCTCATCTTCATCTCCATGCTTTAAGGGCAACTAAAACTGAGCATGAACTCAATTTCTCCCTAGTTACTCCCTTTGTTAACATGTCTATAGGATTATGGCTAGTATGTATCTTTTCCAACTTCAAATGTCCATCTTCCAAGACAGATCGTATGAAATGGTTCTTGAGTTGTATATGCTTAGTATTTGAATGGAATATTGAGTTCTTTGCAAGATGAATGAAATTATCGTTGTCATGATACAACCTGTTATTCTCCTACTTCTTTCCCAATTCCTCCATAAACCTCTATAACCAAATCATTTCTTTACTAGCCTCTATAGAAACAACATAATCTACTTTTGTTGTTGAAAGTGCAACCACCTTTTGTAGTTTTGAAATCCAAATTACTATTTTTCCACCTACAATAAAAACATACCCTTTGGTGCTCCTCCCGCTATCTTTATCACATGCCATATCTGAATCAACATATCCCTTTAGAACAATTTATGAACCTCCAAAACACAATGAATGAGTAGAAGTACCTCTCAAATACCTTAGAATCCACTTTACTGCCTCCCAATGTTCTTTACCTAGATTGTTCATATACCTGCTCACAACTCCCACTGTATGTGCAATATCTGGTCTTGTGCAAACCATCACATACATCAAGCTACCAAATGCTGATGAATAAGGGATCCTGAACATGTATTCTATCTCCTCTTGTGTCTTGGGACACATTTCACTGGTTAACTTAAAATGGTAGGTGTACTAACTGTTTTTTCATTCTTCATTCTAAACCTCTCCAACACCTTCTCTATGTACTCACCCCGAGACAATGTCAATTTGAGATTTTTCTTGTCTCTTGTTATTCTCATACCAGGGATTTTCTTTGCAACACTCAAATTCTTCATCACAAATGAATTAGCTAATTTATTCTTGAGCACATTTATATCTTACATATTAGACCCTGCAACAATCATGTCATCTACATACAATAGAAAGATAATATAACTTCCATTTTCTAAACTTTTAAAATAAAAACAGTGATCAGAATGACATCTACTATAACCTTGTTCTGTCATAAACCCGTCAAAATTCAAATACCACTTCTTTGGAGCTTTCTTTAGGCCATACAAGATCTTCTTCAACCTACATACCAAATTTTCCTTCCCTTTGACCTCATACCCCTATGGTTGCTGCATATAAATCTCTTCCTCCAAATCTCCATGGAGAAAAGTGGTTTTTACATCTAATTGTTCAAGATGAAAATATTCTACTACCACAGGACTTAAAATAATCATAATTGAAGTCATATTAACAATAGGAAAAAATATTTCATCAAAATCTATACCTTTGTTTTATGCAAACCCCTTTACAATAAGTCTAGCCTTGTACCACTTTCTTCCTCCATCTTCTTCCTTCAACTTGTAAACCCATTTATTCTACAATGCTCTTTTTCCTGTAGGCAACTGAACCAAGTCCCAAGTTTGGTTATTTACCAAGGAGTCCATTTCCTCTTTCATGCCTTGCTCCCACTTATTTTTAGTGTCTACCTGCATTGCCTCTTCATAACATTCAGGTTCACTAGAATCCATCAACAATAAATAATACAATGAAGGAGAGTACCATTCAGGGGGTCTAATTAACCTGGTAAATATTCTAACAACACTTGTATGAGTTTGAGGTACCTACTGCTCTTGTTGTTGTACATTTTTATTTTCTAGTAACTTTTGAATTTATTTTTCAGTGATCCCATTGCGTATTCTGTTTTTTCTTTTTCCTGTTTCTTTCCCTGCAACTAATCTTTGTACATGACTTTCTCATTGAATATGACATATCTAGTCCTAATGATTTTGTGATTTTCATAATCCCATAAGCGATAACCAAAATCATTAACACCATATCCAATAAAGGTACACTTCTTGGATTTTTCCTCAAGCTTTGTTCTATTTTCTTTATCAAAATGGAAAAATTCTTCACAACCAAAAGTATTCAAAAAAAAATAGTTTACATTTTTACCTGTCCATGCTTCCTCTGGAATTCCACCATCCAAAGAGATTGAAGGTCCTTTGTTTATTGAGTAAACAATAGTATCTACAACATATTCCCATAACTATAAGGGAAAACCAACATGCAATCTCATACTCCTTGCACGCTCGATGATTGTCCTGTTCATCCTTTATGACACACCATTTTCTTGTGGTGTTTCTGGAACTGTCTTCTCTCTACGAATATCATGGTATGAACAATAATCATCAAACTCCTTGCTGTAATATTCACCTCCATTGTTTGATCTGAGACACTTCAACTATAGTATTCCAAATATAAAATAGTGTGTAGAACAAAAATATTTTAGCTATAAATGACAGAGAAGCAATGATATAATCAAAACAATACCAGAATAACACCAGAAAGAGCACTTTGATTACTGATGGAAATGTTCACTTGCCTCTTCGAGGTGGAAACCTCTAGCAGAGAGATCTCTATTACAATAATATCTAAGACAAAACTTCTCATACCCTCTACTCCTATTTATACTAAATATGTCTATACAAAAGAACAATCTAGAGGAAGATCCTTCTAAAAGCATAAGCTTCTATTAGGTCTTCTTACATTTGAATTATTCTTCCTTATTTATAGGCCTTATTAATATTGGCCTTTATTACATGGAAATATATTATTCTACCTATGTGAGGAGTTAAGGATATTAGGTACCTAACATGTCCTCCCCCTTAAAAACAACCTTGTCCTCAAGGCTTGATATGAGGAAATTGCTGCAGAATGGTAGTTGATTCCCAAGTGGCATCTGCTAGAGTTGTATCTTTCCATTGGAATAACACTTCCTTGATGGTGCACTGACATAGATGACACTCCCACTGGTCCAAAACTGCTTGTGAATGTAACCATATGGAGCCTTCTTCATCCAACTCGGGAAGGTTGGTTTGAGGTTGGAACTTAGTTCCAATCACCTTCTTTAAGAAAGAAACATGAAAAATAGGATGCTTAGAATGAATGGGAAAATATAACTGATAGGTTACCTGTCCCACATGCTTGAGAATGGTATAAGGACCATAAAATTTGGGCGTCGGTTTCTAAAAATGGTTATCCTTGAGGGAATTTTGTTTATAAGTTTGCAGTCGAAGAAACACTTGGTCTCCTTCTACAAATTGATTTTCAGAGTGACCTTGATCTACCTGTTGGTTCATGCGATTCTAGGAAATGACCAATTATTTTTGAGGGTACGAAGAATAGACTCTCGAACTACAAGAATTTTTTCAACCACATGGACCTTCGAGACACCTGGCAGGTATGAGAGAACTGAAGGTGTATTTTCTCCACATACCGCTTCAAAAGGAGTCATGCGGGTAGATGTATGGTAAGAAGTGTTGTACTACCATTCAGCTAGTGGTAACCATTGAGCCCATTGATGTTTCCTTTCTGATGAAAAACACCTGAAATATGTTTCCAAACATTGTTGACAACTTAAGTTTGACCATCAGTTCGAGGATGATAAGTTGTGCTGAGATGCAATTGGGTGCCTTGTAGCTTGAACAATTCTTCCAAAATTTGTTGGTAAAAGTGGGGTCTCGATTAGAAACAATAGAATGACACATGCCATGAAGCTTGAATACCTGATCCATGAAAAGTTGAGCCACAGTGGAGGCTGTAAATGGGTGTTTAAGAGAAGTGAATGAGCATTCTTGGAAAGACGATTAACTACCACCATGATGATTGATTTATTGCTTGATTTAGGTAAGACCACAATAAAATCCATAGAGATATCCCTCCAAATAGCAGATGGAATCAAAAGCAGTTGTAGTGTGCTAGGATATTTGAATAGTTCTCCCTTGTTGCATTGACAAACATCACATTCTGAAACAAAATTGTGAACACCATTTTCATACCATCCTAGAAAAAAGAAAATTTGACCCGATCATAGGTTTTGGTAAACCCTGAGTGCCTAGCTGTGGGTGTAGCATGAAGATCATAAAGTACCGTGGATTTAAGTTGTGAATGTTTACTTAAATACAAACAAACTTTGTAGCGAAGCTCATCATTGTGCCAAGAGTACCCTGGGGAAACTGGAGAATTGGCCTGCAATTGTTGGATCAGATGCGAAATTTTGGGATCGTGTAACCATTCCTGATGAACAACTTGGAGCCAATCTGGTACAATGAAGGAGAGGGGAAAAAGGGACCCTTCATATTCATATTTTCTTAAAAGTGCATCAACAACCACATTTTCTTTGCCTTTATTGTAAATGATCTCATAATCATATCCAAAGAGCTTAGTCACCCATTTTTATTTCTCTAGGGAGGAAGGGTGTTGTTCTAGAAAATACTTGAGGCTTTGATGGTATGTCTTAATTTGGAAGCACTTCCCCAATAGATAAGGGCTCCAAAGATCCACTGCATGCAAAATATCCAGCATTTCCTTTTCATAGATTGATTTCCCAAATGTCGCTCTGACAGTTGGTAAAGGGAAAAGGCCAACCCTCTTGCATAAGGACTGCTCCAATTCCTCTCTTGGAAACATCACATTCCAGGACAAAGGTCTTTGTGAAATCAGGAAGGGCCATGACTAGAGTGGTGCACATGGATGCCTTCAAGGTTTGAAAGGCCTTAGCAGATGCGGGAGTCCAAGTGAAATAATTATTTTTAAAGAGAGCAGTGAGAGATGCCACAATCTTCCATAATTTGTAACAAAGTTGTGATGATATCCTGTTAAACCCAAAAATCCACACAATATTTTAAGAGTTTTTGGGTGAGGCCAATCATGCATAGATTCAATCTTTTTAGGATCCACCCTGACACCTTCCTTGCCAACAACATGACCCAAGTACTAGACTTCTGAGGCACCAAAAGCACATTTAGATTGTTTGAGGAAAAGTTGGTGCTGAGAGAGTAGATGTAGCACTTGATGCACATGAGAAATATATGTTGTCCAGGTTTTACTATAGATGAGGATATTATCAAAGAGAACTAAGAAAAAATGATGGAGAAAAGGAAGGAAGACATGATTCATGAGGCTTTGGAAAGTGGAGGGATCATTACACAAGCCAAAGGGCATGACAAAAAACTCATAGTGGCCCTCATGAGTTCAAAATGTAGTCTTAGGAATGTCGACCTCATTCATAAGTATTTGGTGGTAGCAAGAATGAAGATCAAGTTTAGTAAATAATTGGGCACCACTCAATTCATCCAAGAGGTCATCAATGACAGGAATGGGAAAATTTTCATTAATGGTGAGTTTTTTGAGGGTGCAAAATTCAAGACACATGCACCAAGAAAATTATTTCTTAAGGACCATGACCACAGGAGAAGAGTAGGGGCTTGTACTAGGATGTATAACACATGAGTTGAACAATTCCTAAACAATTTTCTCAATTTCATTTTTCGGGGAAAAGGGATGATGATGGGGACGAATATTGGGAGGAAGGTTGTCAGGGATAAAGGGAATGGAATGATCATGAACACCATGGGAAGGAGGGAGTCCCTAGGGAGTGGAAAAAACAACTTGATGTTTGGAGAGGATGGATTGGAGGTCCTACGACACAAAGGGTGTCTCAGTGGCTTGAATGGCATGGAGTTGTGCAATAATTCCAGAATGTCCTTTTTTGAGTAATTTTCCATGCGATGGGAACTGATGATCTCCGGGGAACCGACGATGATTCCTTGGAACTTATAGTGTTGGCCCTCTTGGTAGAATTGCATGGTTAATTCCTTAAAATCCATAATAATGGGACCCAAAGTACTTATCCATTCAACACCCAACACAATGTCAAAACCACCCATGTCGATAGAAAACATATGAGATTTCATGTGGTACTGACCAATTTGGAGACACACATTTTCACAACGGCCCCCACATTTCATGGACCCGCCATTGGAAATCATGATTTGAAAATTATTGAGTGTTGTCACAGGGGCAGACCCAGGGTTCAACGCTACAACAACTCACCAAAAAAACCCTAACTACTGGCCCTTTCAACAACACCTGCGAAGCAGATGAAGTCTCACTTGAGGTAGAAGAAGGGATGGTCGTAAGACTCGGGTGTCTGCAACCTTAGCTAGGACATAGATCTGTGATTATATAGCTTACGAAGCACTTAGCACCAATCATTCATCAATATTAAATCCTTATTATACTTCGTAGGTAGCACAGAGCATTGCAACATTCACTTAGATCTAAGGTATTTCAGCACTTAACAATAATAAAACAGATTAGATCTAGTAGATTAGCACTAAGCATCTTCATAAATGTCAGATATAACATTCACACACATCTAAGAAACACAAGGCATAAGTGGATCTATCTAAATACATCAAAGAACTTAGCAAAAGCAGAGATAAGCACACTGAGTCAAAGCAGAAACCATAACACACAATTTTACGTGGTTCACCCCCACCCTGGGGCTACGTCCACCAACTCTTCTTCTTTATTAGCATCTTCAATTGGTTATAGCACAGAGTCACCAAAACCCTTCTTCAGATAGGAAAAAATATCTGCACAGCTCGTTAGATCCTTCTTCCTTGCGCTATGGCACAAAGCCTCCTATAACTTCTTACATCAACTTGCACTTATCTCTGCAAGCCTTTTACAATCATGCAAAAAAAAATTACGAAGTCTATTAGAACTTATCTTACATCACATACACCTATACCTACTCCGATAGATGCCTAGATATCTATTTATACTTTACAAAAGTGGGCCTAAACGTGGGTAAACCCATGGGCTGACATCCCTTCCCCATTGCATATTCCCCAAAACCCAAAAAGGACCCAAAAGTGGGCCGAGATCCCTTGATATTTGCTTCGTCTTGCGCTCTTCCTTCAATAGGGTGTCGAAGTCCCAAAATAGGTCACATGACCAAGATTATCCCAAAACTTGTTCAAGGGCCAACATGCCCCCAATACTCACTTGTGACTCTTCCTGAGTCACTCTAGTCTAAGCAATTCTTCCTCGAATGCCTCAAGCTTGGCTCGAGCTGCTTCGACCTGCTGCATTGCTATGACCTCTTTCTCAATGAATTTTTGGATGACTGCGTCGTTTACTGGCCCTTATAAGTGTTTTTCTGTGGCGATGACAACCTAGTCAAGCTCTTCTCCTTGGCTTTCAACTTCAGTGAATAGTTGACATGCCTTCTCTTGCACTGGTTGAAGTCGTTGAGAGACTTTCATCACTTTACTTTGGATCGTCTGGATCTGTTGTTGGGTGGTACGTTGCTCGTGAAACCTCTTCATCCTTTTGACTGGTGACAAGGCCTTCAACTTTGCATGTAACGTATCTACCCGTTGCTTCGCTTCTAGGAGTTGTGACTCGAATGCCTACAACTCTGGATTCTTCATGAGGTTCTCATAAGTCTAAGCACTCCTAGATATTAGCCGCTTGCATTCCAAAGAAAGGGATTTTAATATGCCAACTGTGCTATGGAAATTTTCCTCCCATACGTCTCTTATATCTTGAGGGGTCTTGGGCACAGCATGAAGTTCCAGATCTGTGATGCATTGTTGAAGCTGCTGGATCACTTCTTCAAGCTATGCCACCTGTTGTGGAACTCGTTCTTCAGTTCTTACTTCTATGATGGCCATAGAGAGAATTTCTTTGTTGACATGCTCCTTTACTTCTAGATGCTCCACGATCAACTGCTCCTTGCTCTGTTGTAGCTCTACTTTCTCTTTGTCCCATTGTACTTGAAGAGCAAGTTGTTCTCATTCGACATCATTACACTTCTCGACAAGAACTCCTTGTACTTGTGTTAAATCCTGGGTTTCTTTCACTGTGTCTTCTTGAGCTCATCGAAGGCGAGCTTCAACCATATTAGCAATCCAGTGGAGTTGAGCTGGCTCATCTCCCAGTTCTACTGTTTCTGCTGTCAGAGTCACAGTGGAGACCGCACGACTAGACTGGAGTTCCTGCTGCACTACTTGGAGTTCAATCTCGATACAATTATACATTTTCTCCTGCTTCGCCTCTTGCTTCTCTAATATATTTTGTGAAGCATTGTTCATAGTTGCAATGATGAAATTAAAATCATCCAATGTGAGGGTAGTCTGCATCTTGGTTACAAGAGTTCTAGGTTTCTTCTAGGAGGAATATTTCTAAGGCAAAACATTCCTTTTCTTCGATGAGTCCTCTTCGTCCCACTGTTGTGAGCTCGTCTAACATACGCGCTTGGGATAAATTATCGGGGTCACAATGATCTTAGACATTGCACAGGAATGAAAAAAAAGGGCACAATGATCACTGTATACATTATCTAGTATGTGGGCTTCAATTTCTCAGTTGGAAAAAGTGTTCTTCATGCATGACATGATGAGATAAATAGGCAATCTTGGCAATGATTTTCTTTGCAACAGGTATGAGCCTCATTAATTCGTGTTCTATCCATTATGGTGTGGTCCAATGGTCTGGTGGTGATCCATCACTACTTTTTGATCCATTCGTAGTGGCAGTCGAATGGATATATCAGCCTCCAACGACTATATTTCTTCTCCATGGTGAAGTTCCATGTGTCACTGTTCTGATATCTCGACGAAGCTCCCATTCTACAAGTTTTCTTTCTGTGAGGTACCCTCTGGAACCTGCTATAAATTTTCAATCTTAGCCTTCTTCTTACTCAACTTCCTAGCCTTCTTCTCAGTGAGCTTCGTCTCAGTGGTTCTTTTCCCATTCTGATTCTTATCTTCCTTGGACATAGGAACTTCACGCTATTGAGGTTCCCTCCTAAGACTCAGGGGTAATACTTCTTCTATATCTGAAATAGATACTTCAATCTTTTGTGAGTCCTCTAATGCTCTTACATCTTTGACATCTAGTCTTCTAGTGTCAAATATCTTTGATATGTTCTCCCATTCTTCAATCAACTACGCGATCCTTCTGGTCATGAAATATTTTAACTCTTGTCTCTGCTGTTCTAAAACCTCTTCTTCTTTCTTCTTTCTGGCTTGATCTCTTTCAATCCAAGGTTTTCCATGTAACATAGTAAACGGGGAGCTGTCCTCAATAAATTTGATAATCTAAAAATCTTCCTCTGTCGAAGTTCCATTGAGATTCATAGATATCTAATTGAGCCTTCCACATAGGCTTACTAGTGTCCCTCTGAATAACCCTATTCCTCTTAATGAAGGAATCATAGCAGGCCTCCCTATAACTTCCCAAGTTCTCTCGGTCATAATATTCACCTGTGTTTCTTCATCCAGAACACAGTCAATGTCGAAGTCTCCTATTCTTTCCTCGATGCATTATTTTTCTTTAAAGACCTCAGATAATCTAATATGTCGGTGGTCATTCAAGGCATTTTTCATCTATAGTAATATCTTCTCTGATGCTTTTTGGGGTTTTGCTATTTATGGATCTGCCTTAGGGTTTTCTTCATTCAGATTCATTCTTTCAAGCTTAGCAATCATTCTAGGGCAATCCAACACTTCATGGTCCATAGCTTTGCAACAAAGACAACTAGGTCTTCCACCAGGGAAATCCTTATCTAGATGGCCTGGTTTTTTGCAACTGTAATAGAGGGTTAACCCTCTCTTTTGTTTGAATGTTGCCCAACGTCTTCTGTACTGCGCACTAGGATCATGGTAGCTAACCTGAAAAAAATTCTTTCTAGGATATTGCATCCATTTATTAGTCCAAACATTCTTTCTATGCATAGGTATAACATATCTATCATTATTATTATCAGATCTATTCATATCAAACTTTCTTTCATCTATTAATGCCCTAGTTTTTAAGCTAGGACAAAATCTATCAAACATACCTAGATCCATGCTATAGAAACAAAAATTTCCACTTATCTTACTTCTACAGAGAATAAAGCTTCCAGATCTAAGAAATTTTAACTATTCTTACCTTTATTAGAGAACATAGCTTACAGATCTTACCTCTTTTCTTCAGAAACTTCAACTTTTACCTTTCTTAGAGCACAAAGCATTCAGATCTTGTTTCTTTTCTTTAGATCTGTCCTTCCTTTCTTGGCACAAAGATTCACGGGTCGAGTAAAAAGATGTGAACTAGGGAAACAGATCTATGCACAAAGATTCTTCTCCCTTACTTCCCAGCAATCACAGTTCCAGGTCCCAATGGCAAAACCATTTGCTGGCAAAGGGGTAGACCCAGGGTTCAACACTACAATAGCGCACCAACAAAACCCTAACTACCGGCCCTTTCGGAAACACCTGCGAAGCAGATGAAGTCTCACCCGAAGTAGAAGCAGGGGTGGTTGCAAGACTCAGGTGTCTGCAACCTTAGCTGGGACACAGATCTGTGATTATATATCTTACGAAGCACTTAGCACCAATCATTCATCAATATTCAACCCTTATTATACTTCGCAGGTAGCACAGAGCATCACAACATTCACTTAGATCAAAGGTATTTTAGAACTTAGCAATAATAAAACAGATCAGAACCAGTAGATCAACACTAATCATATTCATACATGTCATATCTAACATTCACACACATCTAATAAACATAAGGCATAAGTGGATCTATCTAAATACATCAAAGAACTTAGCAAAAGAAGAGATAAGCACATTGAGTCAAAGCACAAAGCATAACACACATATTTACATGGTTCACCCCCACCCTGGGGCTACGTCCACCAATTGATCTTCTTTATTAGCAGCTTCAATCGGTTACAACACAGAGCCACCAAAACCCTTCTTCGCATAGGACATAATATCTGCATATCTCGCTAGATCCTTCTTCCTTGCGCTATGGCACAAAGCCTACTATAACTTCTTACAACAACTTGCACATAGCTCTACAAGGCTTTTACAATCATGCACAAAGCACTTACAAAGTCTATTATCACTTAGCTTACATCACATAAACCTCTACCTACTTCGATAAATGCCTATATATCTATTTATACTTTACAAAAGTGGTCCTAAACGTGGGTAAACCCATGGGCCAACATCCCTTCCCCATTACATATTCCCCAAAACCCAAAAAGGACCAAAAAGTGGGTTGAGATCCCTTGATCTTTGCTTCATCTTGCACTCTTCCTTCGACAGGGTGTCGAAGTCACAAAATAGGTCACATGACCAAGATTATCCCAAAACTTGGTCAAGGGCCAACATTGAGGTACAACAATGTTCCAATTCTACATCCCTAGATTGACCCACGGGTTTCCTTCTGACAGAAGGAAGGGGACATGTCAAGAATATTTCCAAGGGAGGCATGCAAAGAAAGCACATGGGGATAGAAAGAAATATGGAGAGAGGTTAGGGATCTGGCTGGAAAAGAGAGAAATCAAGAGAGTTTGGATTTGAGAGAAGAGGGGATTGACTGTGTGAAACACAATAACAAAAAAGGGCTTGTGATTTGAATCTTGGGTGGGATATCCCTAAAATACCTGACCTGTGATGAGAAGGTTGCGAGATTGATATTGGGAAGGTATATGAAAAACCGCATTGAATCTTGAGATGGGTGTGTGTGGGGAAATCTCTACCAAAAGTGGTGGGAAGGAGAGTGTCCTTCACAAATTGTTGAGAACCAGAGAGAGAGAGGTTCCCTGGAGGTATCATGGCTTGGAACGGGGGTGGCCAGAGTGCTAAGAGTGAATGCATTTGATCCTATGGTTTGGTGGAAAGGAGAACACCCACAGTTAGTTGGTTGGCCATGAATTGTATCAGATACGTATTTTCTATTCTTTTTGTGTATGGAAACTAAAAGGGATGGTGATATTGCTTGTAAATTTACTCATGGATGTGTACGCTCGTGTGTTAAATAGATCCATTATTTCATTACAAATCTATGTAAATGGGTATGGAATAATATTGCGTGTGTAGTGAATATTGAAGCAAGAGGACCCTACTAATTACCTTGAATTATTAAGAAATTGTAAACTTGATTTCCCCTTGTGAATGTAATCGTGGATTATTAGTATGTTTGTGCCTCCTGTGTGTACAATTAGAGAAATTGTTGAGATGTGATGTCGAGGTTTGAGAGGAAGGAAGTGTTATGATCTTCTTCCCTGAAGGAAAAATACCTTGACGCTGATAGCGACCCGAGGGAGGCCAAAGAGAGTTTTCAAGCCTGGGAAATATTTTTCTCTCGGAGAAAGCAAGGACACCAAATTCTTGAATGGTGAAGATCAATCCATTTTTCCTGTAAAAATATTTGCATTAGAGGTTGGGATGTTCTTGATCGTTTATCTATTGGGGAGTAACCTTCAATGAGATATAGGCCATTGAGCATGGTGGGTTAGTCAGAGCGGCCTCAAATGCATAGGTAGGTGCACTCTGATGGGAATGCTCCGAGAGGAAATCTTGATCGTAGATTAGTGGATAGTTGAAAAGGAATCTTTGTAATTCGTCGGAGGTGCAGCTGGGGAGATCTAAACTATTGATCGGTATATGGGAAAGATCAAGTCTCAGTCGCTTATTTGTTATGAGCCCTACCAGTGTTCATGGTGATTAATGGCAAGGGGGACTGATGTCACCCAACCAATATATAGTGGACAAGTGTCAACACCTATATGGATGAATGAAGTGTTTAGTGATGCCATGTAAACCATGTCATACCATGTGGGTGATCCATGTGTCAAGTAATGATTGCACCACATGTCATGGTGAATGAGAACCTTGAGGGATGGTCTGCAACGCGTCATGGGTGCCACATGTCATGATAGGTGGCATGTTGTAGTAGTGCCAATGTGTTCGGAGGAAGGCACATGTCATCCTATAATTTGTATAATGGACTGAGTATGAGTCCACGTAAGATTAATTCTAGGAATGAGTACCTAAAACATAACTGTCATATCCACGACCGAGAGATCTAGGTCATTTTTCAAAGTTTGAAAGGTTAGTAGGGTCATGTGTCATCCAAAAATTTCGACGATGATAAAGACATCGATGACATGACGAGATTCGTTGATATATTGTTTAGAAGGAGTTGATATCCACTGTTGATTTCCATGAATTATCTTGAAAGAGGAGAGAAGGGACAACATCATGATGTTGACATGGATTTCTAGGTGGGAAAATAGTGTGTCATTAGGGGTGACATGTGTCAACAATGGAATGGTTGACAACACAGAAGGGGTCCCCAAAGGACCCAAAAATCCTTATATCATAGGTTATGAGCTAGATGGTTAGATCTGGACACAGTTAGATCCCGGTTGTTCATCGGAGTTTGAAGGGTTTGCAAGGTTTTGTGAGGACCAAAAATGTCGAAGACGAAAAATGATTTGGTGACTTGAGGGAAACCATCGATTTGTCGATAGGCTAGAGAGATATCCACTATTAATTTCCTTTAGACATGTCCGAGAGAGGTTGATCTCATGATGACATGAGGGTGTCAGCAAGGAATCCAATGTGGCTAGGTAGTGATATATGTCACTACGTAATTGGTTGATGAGTAAAATTGGGCCTTGTTTGGCAAGGAGGTGCTTTGGACCTTTGTCTTATTTTTGGTTGTTGGATTTATGGGTGTTGGCAATGGAAGTCACTCCTAGATTGCTTGTAGGAGCAGAGCCCGATGCCCATCAGTTTAATGTCACAATTTGTTTTAAAGGGGTGATGAGATGGAGGAAAACTCAGAACAATATCATCTCAACTCAGAAACTAGGCCAAGCATGCTTGAAAGAGTGAGGTCTTGATAAAATTCAAACAGTGAGTTGCAATAAAGGGTGAGTAGGGGGAAGACTTGCATAGGAAGAGTGCGAAGGTATATCACAAACATCCGGTCTGCAAAAGACTAGAGAAGAAAGAATTCGAACACAAGATCCTCTTATATTCAAACACCGATACCAGGGGGAACAACAATGTCACAACAAATCCTTTATCATAACAAGATTGTTCAGTCCACGCGAATCCTTCGACTGTGAACTCCCTGGCATGAGACGAAACATAGATGGAAAAAGAGAACTGTTTGTTATAAACCAAGAAGTCTCAAACACAGAGGCATAACTTGGAAGCCAGAATGTTTGCTGAAACTTTACAGTCAGGAGCTTATCTCTACCATCGATAGATACAAAAATGGTGAAAACGCCTACATATACTCAAAACAACAACAACAGCGGAACCGAGACATGGCATTGAAAGCTTTGCGTCTGCATGGCTTTTGACAGTCAACCTATGAAAGATCGTGCAACTTATGTCAGACACAATCTACTCTTTGACAGTTTCAGCGGTGAATCGACATGCTTTTTATTCATGGTCGTGCTTTCCCATTATGGCGGAGACGATGTCTAACCACCACCAACCGCCTCAATAACTACTTTCTTGGGATCGGGGACGATCTGGCCAAATCAGCACTTTGGGATGTGGAAGACTTCTCGCGTTGCCACCTAGAATAACTGAATGGCTTGAAGGACGGGTATGGAGGCTAGCGCAAAGAATGGGGCTCATGATAGGAGTGATGGCGTCGGATTATGAGGGCGTGGAAGAAGTGGCAAGGTGTGGGAGGGGTGATAGAGGATGATTCATGGCGGAAAACATCAGGCGGAAGGGAGGAAGATGGGAGACAATGGACTCGCCTTTTGGGTGAGAGGCTGACATGGAAAGGAGCAGGACATGTGGCAAGCAACGAGTGAATGGTGAGAAAAAGGGAGGACCACACGGACCAAAGAGGGGGGGGGTGGATGGATGACACATGGCAATAGGGGAAAGGTGGAAAGGAAGATGACATGACGGGAGAGGGGCCCTTGCAGGTTAAAGGCAGGGCAGCTGAGAGGGATGAGGCTGTTCATGAGTCGTTGATCCGGGCTCCTTGATCGTGGCCGTTGAAGAGCTGCGTTCCTGATTCTGGACCCCACCCCTCCGCTTAAAGGTAGACAGGCAGGGGGGGTCTGGAATGATATTTATCACCGTTGATCTGGGCGCGCTGATATGGATCGTTGGAGAGGTGCACCCCCGATTCCGGACCCCCCCCCCTCCGCTTAAAGGTAGAAAGGCAGGGGGGGTCCGGAATCTAATATGCG